>JAQGAI010001900.1:0-13468 GCA_034696905.1 Lepidocyrtus violaceus
GCCGGATTTCCTTCTTATTGCTCGTATCATTTTTCGCAGCCACCGATACCGGGATTTGATACGATATAGATATAGATAGGAGTTACGCTGCAGTAGTGGAATTTGATTGTTGATCGTAAAAGTTTATTACGTGTTATTATGCGGGATCATGCTCATATAATATTCCAAAGAATGCAGAGACAGTTTGCCTTCTTTATCTGTTGCTTCATAGTATTTTAATCTATGGCGGTAGTAGTGACCTGCCAAATAACTATCTCATCTCTTGTTGCAGGCTTGGGCTAACTTTCATTGATAAAAAAGAGTGCGTGGGATTTTCCAACCATTTCTATGGATCGTTGCTCATCCGGAAGAGAAAAAAAAGACAAAATACTTATCAAGCCAATTTAAAGCGAGTTGAGATTCAACTCTTCCCAACTTTCAAGAGGAAAGCTGGTTCAGGTCCATGAATGTGCGACAATTTTCTTATATTTTCTGACCAAAAAGGGCGGTAGAAGAAAAGATTAGCAGCAATTTAGAAGAGTGCTGCTGAGTTAACAATTTTTCTTCTCTAAAATAACTCGTACTTCCCATGCAAATATCATAGTTTTACGAGATTACGCTTGAACTGCGCTTAAACTGCTGTCTGTTATTATCATCCGAGCTGCATATCATCAAGATAATTAGCTTATTTTTCTATCCACTTGTTTACTATATTTTCCGTGCTGAACTGACCCTTGAGCAGGGAAAAAAGCTTTGGGATTCTTTAAACTTTTTGTTTTTGCTGAAGATCCCATCGTCGATTTGTAGCTTCCCGAAAGTTTTTGTGATGTGTATGAGTGGAATCTGCTGATTGCTGACGATAGTATCTTCAAGGGTAATAAATTATGAAAATTGCATAATAGTAAAAATACGAGCTGGTTATGCAATGCAATTCACTTACCTATCTACCTAACTTAGGTCCATATTCGCGAAAACATATTGTGTAAAACAAACGCAGGCCAATTTGAGTCTAAATGATCCCTCACGACCAACTCAACTCAAGTTTCCTTGAATTCCTAAATCCCAACAACTTGGACAGAATAGAACTGCGGACTCGGCCACTTTCTGAAATTACAGAAGTTTTTACTTTTGGACAACAAGTCTCCTGAGAACTCTTTGAATTATTGGAAGAGCGAGGGCAAGTGGAGAGAAACGTGATGTGGAGCGGTTATGTTAGATGTTAGCTAATATTGTCGATGAAATGATCCAGTGGAAAATTCCCCCGTGATTTCTAAACTTTTGTAGATAGCCACCGCACCGGTGTCTACATACCAACTTTGATCTGATTGCAAATACGCGAATGTTAAACATTACCTTTGACTTTTTATCCGCACCCATGTGGCTAGTGGTCGCTACATTCTTTTCATATAGAAAGGTCTTCACTGATTAAAATAGAAAGAGAAGCTTATGCAGCTAATGACCAAACTATTCACATGATATTGTCAGTCAGTGATAAGGGAAGAAGAGGAGAGATAAAATGAACTTTATCCTGGCGCAAAAGAAAATGATCCGATAAGTTTGCTCCTAATAATATTATGAAAATGGAGCTGGAGTCTTCATCATCATCTTGCGCATCAGTATTATCGGACAGTGGCACTTATCGTTAGTGTCGCAGTATCGCTAATTGGCTTGAGTGTAACTCGATGTACTTGGAAGAATACCGAAGGGAATTGCGTATCCTCCAATATCAAATATGATATGTCAGCTAAACCAAGATTCTTCTTTGAGATAAATTCAGAAAGAGTTTTTTTTTCTATTGAGGACTAGGTTTATCGGTCGTGGTGTTTGTTGACTAAGGTTGAAGGTTAGGTCTTATTATTGCAACATCAGCAAGTCACATGCCAACCTCAACTACGTTTTTAGTCTTGTCACTGGAAGCATAAGCATTAAATTGGATGATGATAGGTTGGATTAGATGAATATTCATATCATAGCAAGTACATATAGACCGAGTTATAATCGAAAACATTGGATGATATATCATGATAGCAAAGTTTTATTTTTTTCCATACGGCTAAAAATCTGGTTGGATTGGCCTGTGATCACATCTTAGGAGTAAAAACTCATGATTTATGAAAATGAAAAACAACACAAAAATATTCTCAATCATTTTATTTATGGCAACATGCATTCCTGCGTTTAGGCTAGTGAAGAACTAAGTTTATTTACGTAACATTTTTGCGGAAAATATTTTCCACACATAATTGTTAACGTCTGGTTCTCAGTTGATTAAAAGTTTAACAAAGTGTATTGATTGTGTTGAGATGGATTTGGCGGCAACGAATGGCACTCACAATCAAAACTAAAAATAATAACACACTTAACCTAGTTGGCGAATAAGTGGACAATAAAACATCCCAACCAGACAGAGATAATGGCACCGACACAATATTGAAATGTGAAGATCGACAGAGATGCCATCCTATCATCTATGTTCATTTTTTTTTTTTAAATATTTTCATACTTTATGATTATCTGATTGGATGTACTAAATACCTACTGACTTGATTTGATCGTATCATAACCCACATTACATGTCGATCAATTATACCCTCGTTATAAAAATATGTTGCAATTATCAATTGATGAAAAACATGTTTGAAATCAAATATGGCTAAAACCCTGGCCCTTGGGGAGTTTCAAGCAATGAAGGAAACAAATTATGACTTTTTGCTGGCCTGTATAAGGAAATTTATTGTTATCACCAGTGAGGAACTGTCTTGTCATAAATATCGACCTTCAGGACATGAATCCTGATATAGATGTTGAAATTGATACACATCTGATTAAAGACCACACCAATCGGCAACACTTAGTTTTAAAAAACAAAGTTATACGTAATAAAAAATATTTATGGATATGTGCGTAAGTGTGTGTGTGGTCGTGGTGCGTAGTAGCAGTTTGGATTTGGACATGTGTACGACCTCGTGAGAAAAGGGAAGAATGGATTTTATACATATAGTAATGGCAATGACACATCAAACTTGAAAATGAATCAATGAATGGCCCATGTATCAATCAAGTCAAGTGGAAATAACACATGCAATGAAATCGATTCAGGAGCATTAAACTCACGTAGGCAATACCTCGAGTTAAGATTATAAATTCCTACCATAGATAAGTATGTACATATATTAAATTATCAGGTGATGGATGACATTCTTTACTCGTCATAAATCAGTATTCATATTTTTTACGCCTCCACCTGAGTCATATAATACCTGTATTTTTATCTCTACGAATTATGCATGAGCCGTTCATGGATAAACGAATATATTCTAACGAAACAGTTTTACTAACGATTATAATTTGGGTTTTGCTTAAAAAGGATGTTAAAGTTATTACTGAAGCAAACGTACATGGCATAGTCAATAAGCATAAGGGTTTTTTTACGAACAGAAGGAGTTGTGGGTGGGTGCTCCATGATAGCATAACAAAAGAACCCATTTGCCCATTCATTAATTTTAAGTGGGCATCGCATACCCCACAAAAAAGAGCGTCATTTGTCAAGTCATTCTCATTTTGCAGTTATTTGTCTGCCTATTATATGTTATATAACTATATTAGTATTATTGCTCACTCCATTTCCACACAAATTACAATTTGTTGATGCACTGTCAAATTAGCATTTTCAACCCGTCTATCAATCCCATAATCTGGTTGCCAAAAAAGGAAAGTTGTCAGCGGGAGAGTGGAAAGGAGGGCAGGCACACTCTCACTATCGTTTTTATTTACAGCTGTACCAATGCCGATGGGTCTGTTTCTTTCCTCACTGTCATTGCTGACGATAATGTATGTGTAGAACATATTTAATTCTGCCATGCTATCATCTTACATCAGATCAAAATCGAATTGTCATGTATTATTCCAGTTTCGATCGACTTGGTTTGAGTACTTGTGGATTTGTAAATGTTGATACCAAGTAAAAAACACTGCATTTATATTTTCTTTCGAGAAATTTTGCTGAGAATTAGAATTTTGCGAAGGATAATTGAGCTGCTACATACAAAATTGAACGTATCTGAAATTAATAACCAAGCAATGATACATTACCAAAACAGACTCAAGAAAAATAATGCCGTAGGAATTTATGCAATCGAACAAATTTACCAGTGAAACGTCTAAGGATTTTTTAATAGAACCTGATTAAGTATTATTCCTAATGATCCGTTTCATATTAAAGAATAATTATTAACGATAACTTATCGTTGGTCAACGGTTTTGTAACTAGAATTTCCGTTTTATTTCGTTTTTCGCTGCTGGACTTCTTTCTCCATCATGAAAGGATGTATTAAATAATTTTATCTTCAAAAACTGGTATGTCGTCTACCTATTTCCCATGTCGTCCCAGAGTATGGCAAATCCACATCAGAAACTTAAAACACGCCGAATGCACAATAAGGCATTAACTTGTCATCATGAATAATGCATGCTCTGAAAAGAAGTGTGTATGCTAAGCACTCATCGATGGCACTTTCATTTTAATCTAGACAAACATTTATTAGGAATTCGAATGTTTGTTTATTTGTACTTCTTTCCCTTTTATCTTCTTGGAAGTACATTGTCATAAATATATGTAGGTACATCAAAAGTTACCTTTCCGACAGTTGTGTGAGCCCATTCTAATTCCCCTTAATTCTCTTATATGATACGGTGATGGTGATAGATGACATTTCCATTAAAAACTTTCCTGTCTTTCCTGACACGTAATTGGAAAAACGAGAGGTTTTAGGAGTGGACTAATTATGTCAAAAGAAGAGCTGATACTTTTGGCACAAAGTTTATTGAGGAAAAGTGAAGAACGGTGTTTCTCTCGTGAAGAGGTGAGGTGTGTATGCGCTTGGATGATTCTGTCACTCACACAAATGTACAAAGAACCGCTAAGTCAAGTCAGTTGGAAACTGAAGAAACAGGCGAGAAATTTTTCATTACAAAACAAAGTAAAACAAGCGACAAATTACCCCATATGGTTCCTCGACGTCAGCCAAAGCAGTGATTTTCCATTAGCGCTACCTGTTCCATCTATCATAATTGGATTGTTGACATTGCGTATAATGCGTGTGTGTGCGTGTCAGTAAATGGGATATTTCTTATTAGACTTGATCAGTGTAACAAAAATTGGATGGTGGAGATTTTTCATCACATTTCTTTCTTGTCATCATTTCCGCTTAAACAATGAAAATTAATGTTTCTTACTTTCTCTTTATTTCAGATCCTTGTAGAAGAGGAATGTATCTCTTTGTTCGGGAACCTATCCGCAGTCCCGATGAATGTCACGTGCTTGGGCCACGCTCCCACACTAAACCAGTCAAGAATGACCCGGGCCATTATTCTTATAGCGATGGCTGTCTTCTCCCTCATGGGCAATGTAGCCACAATGCTCAGTATCAGAAAGTCCAAGAGGCACAAATCAATCCACGTTTACACCCTCATTTATCATCTTTCCATTGCAGATCTTTGGGTAACCTTCTGGTGCATCCTTGGAGAAGCCCTGTGGTGAGTTTTTTTTCCTTTTATGTTTTGCCATGCTTTTTCAATATTTGCTTGGCTTTTGGTTCAACGCTTGAAAATCGCTGGGAATACTAGTGAAATACAAATTAATTTCCGGTCTCACTCACATAAACTATTTCATCACCGTTTGATCATGAGGTGTCTAGTGCAGTGCACAGACCACCACGGTAGGAAGCCTAGCAGGAGATAATACAAATCTGTATGGTCGCTGGTTGCAAAGCCTGATTTGGTCTGAAAATCTCAGCACCAACACCAACCCAATCAGTTGGGCAGTTGGTTTTCATTGTTAGCTTGAGTAATGCAAAGTGAAGTTAATATTTCAAAGAGTAAGATGTGAGTCTTGACGTGACAGAAGAGGATGATTGTTGAAAGGAAAATTTATTATTTTAAGTCTGCACAAGAGCCTTTAAAGGAAAATAATATTACCTACATAAAATTTTCTGCTTTTAGTATTATGAAATAGCTTGTCATATGATGCACGTGTTTGACGAAAAGATGAAAATACAAAATAGAAATTAGGCTGTAAAATAATTTGAGGCTGTAAGTGATGATGACGATTTTGCCCTTCTGTCATTCTGTTTCTCTAGAAGATTTTAACTTATGACTACGCGATTTCTACACGGAAAATCAGCTCTGTCATCCAACAGTCGTGGGGACGAACTCCTCCGTATCTGCCATAAACTACGCTTCATAGCATCACAACTTTGTCCTCAATCGCAAACTCGTGCTAATGTGTTATGAAACCACAAAACCGTTTTCATTCACAGTTTGTCAAACAACAACAAATTTTGTTGTTTATGTCAGGAATGAAATCAGATCTGAAGATGCATTACGTATAATTAATACGCAATAACCGTTTAAAATGTCTGAACGTTGCTGTTAACATGAAATGGTTGAAGGGTTAATTCTGGAGCCTTAAAACTGTTTGCGTGGGAGTATTTGTACTCTAGTGAACTGTTTAATAGGTATAGCGTGGAGGATTCTCAATATATTGCCAGATTGGGTTGACATGCCGGATTCTGACAGCCTTACAAGGGAGAAAGAAGGGTGATGGAGGAGAGATGTTTCGAATTTTCAGCTTGTTTAATTTCCACCTTCAAATTGCAGGCAATGGACTCTAGGACCCTACCAGTTATAGGTAGCTAGATATATGCTTTTTAGTGCTTGAAAGATCAAAGCAATAGTAAAACAGTTTGTAGTTTAGTGTCAGCATCAGAGAGAGAAAACCGGAAACATGTGGGACATCGTGTTACAAACAGCCAGTCCAACAAAATCTTCCAACTCCTGTTGGCTGACAACTGTGTGGTCCATTTTTTCTCATACTGCATAGAAAATACCTGTATTTACTTTGATTAAGGTGTGTTACCAGATGCGATTCAGAAAAGAAAGAAGTGGATGCTCTGTTTCACCGTAGTCATGAAGCTTTCTACTCACTCGCACCAGCATTCTCCAAGTATTGGTTTGAATGTTTATATTTGTTGCTCTGTGAAAAAGGGTGATTATCATTCTGAAAACATTCTAACCTAGCAAAGATTCATACACGTCCTCTTATGAAAGCTCATTAATTTTCCAGGCTAATTAATACGTGCAATTAATTTTAGCAAGAGGAAGTATACACTGGTCTCTCCATATCTGTGGAAGTAGGGCGTGGTGGTTAATGATGATTGGAGCGTATCCTTCAAAAAAAACTAGTCTCACGTTTCCGTTGAATGAAGAGCAAAATGCGATTTCTAAGCTGCATATCATATTGCTCACGTCAGTACTTCATCGTCATCATAATATTGTTAGGTTACTCACAAAATAACGTCAAGTCCGTTCTCACAATTTGTCAGGTCATACCAAATGACCGAAATACTTACAGAGACATACATATATATACCGATGCTCATATTTTCTAAGAAAGAGAATTGTGATTGTGGCAGAGATTATAATTATCAGACAGACAATTCTTGGCATACTGCTTGCTCTTGGCCTATTTCATTCCAAGACACTAACAAAACTAATGAGCAGTTTACCAAAATCCAAACCAGCAGGAGACCTGTGGAAAGCTTAGAATACACTAGAAACAGGGGATTACTAGTCAGCAGTACAACTGTCTTATAAAAAATAGCATGTTAGTTAGTTTGTTAGTAGTCGAGTCCCGAATTTTTTTCAGTACAATGTTCCGACGACACTGACATAAGACGGGTGGCATTTTTAGTTTTATATTTCTCCGTTGAGTATTCGTATGAAGGTATATAAAATATGAATGCCCTCGGTAAAGAACAGCTCGCCTTATCATGGGAATTTGAAAGAAAATTAGTTACATTAGAATAATGAGATGATGACAAACGGGCTGATTTTGTAATCTTGTCTACACGTGTACGTTTAAATACATTCAAGATTAGGAAACTTATTTTGACTTTCTACTTCTGTTTTTCTAAGTTAGGTTGAACAAAATGGAATAAGGAAAGTCTGCATTTTTCTGCAGAGATAAACACATCCATTACCTATGGACGGAATAAAATGCAATAATTGGATAGAATAATATAGAATTGACTGGTTGATTTATGTTTTGCAAATGGCTATTATAGATTTTCACATGCTCATATAAGTATAGGTTATTGAGGATGCTGTAATGATGTAATGTATAGGTAATTTGTCTTGAATCCGAACCCCAGCCCAATTTGCTGTAATAATACATTTTAGAAAAATATGCTCTGCTGCTCTTTTGGCGGCCGACAAGCTAATTGGCAGGAGAGTTCTCCCTTTAATTAATCTTATTAATGACCTCGTGGAAACCAGCAGGGTGGAATATATTTTCGGCTCCACCAATTTCAAAGTTTCAACAGTGAGGGAATTTTCTCTATTATCAACAGCGTCTGGAGAATATGAAAATTCTGGATGGGTCTAAAAACAAATCATTTCATATTCCCTTGAACCTGGTTGTTGTAAATTGTTATACAAATTTGCATCTGTTTTTATACAGTCACTTGCAATTTTCTCATTTGAAAGTGGTCAATATGTTATGAAGTTTTTTTTCTGTTGCCAATTTGTAACACTTTGTAGCAATTTATTGTTTAAACTGTTGTTGTTAGAATGAAATTACAGATTTTTGTAGACACGAGCTTAATTTCAAGGGCAAGATTTCCCAACAGATAACCACTGTGCGTGGCAATAACAAGATACTAGATATAAACATATTGGGTAAGGTGAAGTCCTCAGTTCATCATTAGGTTTGTGACCATTACTTACAGCAGCAAACTGTCATGTCATGATACAAACTATTTAATGAAAGTTGTGTATATAGCTGAGAGAAATCGTTAAGATGTATTGCTGAATAATCCACAGAATTTAGTTAATTTACCATGTGAGTAATTGGGAAGGGAAGTAGCACGAAAGAAAGTACATACTGAGGAATTCGGGCAAACCGGGACATTTAGGAACCAAACGGGTTTGGGTCTAACCATAATCTATGTTGAATCTAACTGTTATGCGTTCTAAGATTAGAGATTAAGTTGAGTGACAGTGACAAGTAAGTAGAATAAAGATCTTTCTACATAAGACAGTGAAGTAATGAACTAAATTGCTACAAATGCTTAACACGTTGTTATATCTCCCATTAGTTTCAGAACGAGGGAAGAAGGATCTTAATATGTTACACTGAAACTTATGATGGATTATTATTTTAGGCATCACTGGTGAAATGTTTTGGAATGAGCTCTATTTTGTGTTTTCCTTTAGGTTCGTGTCAACAACATTCTTCATTGGTCCGGAAATGAAATAAGTATATGTTAATGCGAGCGTGTTGTGGATTTCATCATTTTATTTTTATTTTCACCACCTTTTATAAGAGGCTTTAAAAGTCTAGGGATACAGTTTGTAGGAGAAAGTAGTCTAGTTTTCGATCTCGATGGAAAATACCGAAGGAGGAACCTACCTCCGTACATCTAATGTTGTGACTTCCTGAGTGGATTTATTTAGATTCGTAGGACGAACTGCGTACCAAATTGTTAAAAGGTTATGACAGGCTTTTTAAGAGAAGTCAAGTTGATACCTACATTGCTGTATGCATGGGTGAATGACATTTACTCTGTGCCACAAGCTTAAAAATTGTGAAGAAACCCAATGAAATGAAGCCCAATTAAGCTTTTGAGCAAAAATATAGCAGATGTTACAACATATGACATCGACTTTCCACAACCATTCATGAAATTAAAATGTACACTTTCTTGTAAGATGGTTTAAATGCAAATTACTTGTCTTGACTTTCATTTCCCAAATTCTTAATTTCCTTCTCCAACAGCATTTCGCTTTCTTGGTTAGAGGAACTGATGTAGGTAAAATCTTTCAACTTTAAACAATGCATCAAAAAGTGTGTTTTAGAAACGCATTAATACGTTTTCTGCTGTTAGCTTGCCTGTGTTTTACTTGCGAGATTTGTAAGTAAATTCTCTCCTTCCTACAAAGTTTTAGGGATATCCGTCCATGTGTTAAGGAATATGCGAAAATATGGAAAAGAATGGTATGGTTTGGGGAAGGCCTTTTACTGTCACTTATGAAACGTACTATTCCACATTTTTGAACCAGCAAGCACTGCTGTGAATGTCTGGGAAGTGAAAGAGAACTAATATATTTGACGGAGGAGGGGGAGACTTTTTGGATCTTGCCAAAACCCATTTTACATGCTGTTGAATACATTGGTCATTAAACTGAGTATCTATCTGAGTAAGTGGTTTTGATAGAAGGGTTCTCTGGTTATGAAATGATGTTGAGGGAACAGCGTAGTTAGTACCGACCCATTTCGCTACCAAAAACCGTAAAAGAATGAGCTGGTTGAAGTAGACAGAAAACTCATTGTTATATTCGATATTTACATAATTGAAAAGAGGCGTGTTACATGATATTGATATGCACAATTTATTCCACAAAAAGGTTTCCCTCTGGTTAGGTAATAATAACATTTTTTCATCCTAACAACGTAGGTAGGTGAGTATCAATTTCGATTGATGGAGTGCCATTTCCAGAAAAATAGATATGGATGATGTTGTCAACAAAAATGTTTTCCTATGAATTGCGCAATGCAAAAATATAATGATATTGATTGAAATGGAATACCAGAAATGTTTATTGTACGAACCGTCCTTTATTCCTCGTAGGTCAGTATTAACATGAAATAGGTTGAATTTGGAGAAGCATAAAAATCAAAATTAGCATGTGCCCAGTTATAATTGTTATGCAATTTGATGATACATAAAGCATGCACAAGTTGTTTAAAAGTCATCACATCATCTACAGTTTCAATCTTTACAAACAGAACCGTTACGGTTCTCAAAACTGTTTCGTTAACAATAATACTGACTGTAGCAGAAATGATTTTCTTAGCCAGGATACTGTCCTGTCGACTCCTGTTTTCGACAGATGCACATGTACCTTAGCTATTGAAATATTGAGTTAGCTAATCCATATGTGAGAACAGGGCCACTTCACTTGAACTGGCATTTCATAAACTTTTCATTGAATTCTTGTCTCAAATAGGAAGTTTGTTCTCTTCAAGTCACTTTGCGTCGAGTTGAGGGATACAAAATTACATTTTGCTTGGGTGGAGGTGTTATAAATAGCAAATCGGACTTTCAAGTTGGAAATGTTAAAATGAGAGGAAGTGCAAATTGATGCTTATGCTGTTTACTACAGACCTATAATATGCAATATCCCTTCACTCATCATCAGCCATCATGCATTTAGCATACAAAAAGTTTATTTAACCAAAACCAGACAAGCAGACACAAAACATTGTTTTCTTGTTTGATCTATTGCAATATTTATTCGTTCTCAGAAAAAGAAGAGGAGTACAAAAGAGTTACTTCGTTTCATATTATAATTGGTTTTCCTAGTATGATATCACGCTCCATCTACGAGTGATACGTGTTTACGCTAGATTGCTGATAATAAGCATAAAGGTCGTTTGCTAAAACGGAGCTAGTCGACATGAGGAACAGTATCGTTTCCATCTTGATTGAATTAAGTGAAACACACTACCTGCAACAACTTTTCAGAGCACTCCAGATAGATGCCGGTTTATATGAATACGACTCGAAAAGGAACTGAAAGTTGCTGGAAATAATAATGGAGGAAATAAGTTGATCACCACGCTCTCCATCTTCGTTCCCGGAAGCTTTCCCTTCAACTTTACTTCCTTCAGTCTATTCATTTTTGTAGAAAGATGAAATATTAATGGCTTGAGAAAGGGGCATAAGAAAGTTTACCCACACCTTAGGGAGAAAGTTAAGAATGGAAAAGGAAGTTTGGAGAAAGGAGAAAGCAAAAGCTTTTTTGTAAACAACAAGCAATATGCATCTCCAAGATTTTTTTGTTTATCTTGGAGTAGCTACTTAGAAAGCTTAGGAGCATAGTAGTGATGATAGTGTTATTTGTTTAAATAGGTATGGATGTATGTATTTTGTATGATATACCTGGAAGAGAAATGAGAGACTGGAGATCTTCCCCCGATCACCATGAGATTTGTGGAAATCCTTCATTCCTACTTTTTCATATGATCACACTATTTATGAAAGCCACTTCCCTGTTGTTGCTCCAAACGCCGACACCACCACCACCATCATATTTCATTTCAAATTCATAAGGAGTTGAGAAAATATAGTTGATTTGACGTGAGTCTCCTTGTAACACCGGAATTTTTATTTGAGTTGATACGAAGCGGATCTATCAGTCTTCTCGTCACGTTTATGAACATTTGCTGACACAGCAAGAACTTTCTTACTATCTCCAGAAGAGAAAGTATCTTACTGTCCTTAAATGCCTGGATCCTCCTAAGCATCTTCTATTTCCACCACAATATGGGCGGATATCAATATAATAATTGTATTGTCATGTCGAAGGGATAAATAGGATAAACGTGCTTCTCAGCTATCAGCCAACCATGATAATAATAGATCATCACATCAGTATAGCACTGATCATATTGCGTTAGAACCTTTTCCCGAGAAATGAACTGCTATAAAATAAATTGAGAAGCTTAAACTCATCATCACGTCCGTGTCCATATATACTGCTGGCATGCAACATCACGCTTACTTACGCATCAATGTTCTCAATTTCCTTTATCTCTGGAATAAGAAGTGGGTTAGGTTGGGCAGAAGAGAAAAAGGGTTTTATGGTCATATTTGTTCTATTTTTATTTCACACTGATGGTAGAGGAGAAGAGGATCTTGAATCGATAAGAAAAAAGGAGTGGATCCCATTGCATCAGAATGCTTATTGTGGGCGAGGGAATTTGAGGAAGAAGAAATGGTAACCAAAACTGACTCGCAATCAGTTTTTCTCTTGAATATGCCCATATCATGAGATCGGATGGAATGTGAATTGCCACGTCTGATTCAATGCAATGTATGCAGTACTAGTTCTTATTATTATGAGTCGTATAGTACGGAAGAAAGGAAAATTTCTATATTTTATAGTCATAAAAACTGCCCATTCTTTTAGCTCATCCTATCTCTAAAAAAACGAATAAATATGCATTTATTTTGTGGGGATGATTTTTATATGGCTATTACGGTCTTAAAATGGAAATAAAAATACTTAGATATAGATTTCATGTACTTTCCAACTTTTTAGAATTTTATTTTGCAAGGATCAACTTTCCGGTACACTTTGACTTTGCTGAACTGTGCTTTTCAACTTTAATGCGTTTAGTGTAACTTTGTCAGTTTTCTCTTACGTTGCATGTCATGCTAGGCGTGTTTTTGATTTCATGCGATGATAAGGATGATATAGGGTTGGAACTGACACGACTTGGGTTCAAGTCCAACTTGCAACAAGGAACAATAGAAAAAATAATATGAATACGGTAGAACAGACTGGCTCTGATATTCAAAGGAACGAAATGATTGTTTTTGTGAAGGAGAACGAGTCTAGTTTCCCCTTTGACTTTTATGGTATT
>JAQGAI010001901.1:0-13465 GCA_034696905.1 Lepidocyrtus violaceus
CTATGCATAAGGAACAAGAGAAAAAAACGGACCGACCCATTGTACCAGTAAATGTACTGACAGTCAAGGGAATTTGTAACTACACGAGGAAGCGACAACGGCGGCGGCGGTGGCAACGCCGGACCGAGCACCAAGGCACCAAGTACTTTTTTTTTACTTTTTTACATTTTTTTTTTCATTTCGTTTTCTTAAAGAATGGATGGAGTTTGTAATAAAAAAAAAGTAATGGAATGAATTTGTACTACAAATATACGTTGGTAAGGCCCTTCCCTATTATCATTCAAGCTTATACAAGCTTCCAAAGTACCACAAGCTCTGAACGAACGTCCATCTCGGATCCTTTCACAATATATATTTGCTTTCTCTTCAGACAAAAAAGTTGGAGCTACTACTCCGCTCCGCACAATGCACTAACAATGGGAAAACTTATTCTGACATGAGAGGAAAAAAGTCCGCTTTTTATTATATGCATGCATACGTTATTATCTTCGCTTGTATGAGAAAAAAGGAAGTGAGGTGCTTGCTTGCATTTGGGCTCTCCACTTCTATTTTGGACTTGACTGGTACAGGCAGGGAAAAAAACCGACAGTCACTCTCTCATACTTTGATTCATTGCATGCAATGAAGGCGGATAGGGAAGGATGAAATGAGAAAACGGAAAGAAGACGAAGAGGGATTTTACTTTAAAGAAGAATAATTTGCACTCCAGACGCGTCAAGAATCCCTTATAAAGTACGTAAGTAAACTTCAAAGTATATTGCAAGCGCTTGGGCCTCACGCCTGAGTTTCCGCCATTCCTGGAATATTACAACGGAGAAGATCATATGACCAAAAATACTAATATGTTTTTTTTTGCACAAGCACTATATTACTTTTGTACACTAAAGGAAATAAGTGTGCAAATTTTTTGCTAGAATTCACCTATCAAGAGCATTTTTTTTACATTTTATAAGCTACCTATTTATTTTTCCCCGTCCTGTTCCGTGCTCAGATAAAATAAAAACTATTTTTAAGATTCTGTTTTCCCTCATTCGTTGGCGGTTTAATTTTTACATTTTTCTAAAGCATACATCAGTATTACCGTCCCAAAGCCGCCATCCACTCGATGAAAAAATTGGTGGAACTCTCTCCAGCAATCCTGCTTCTTGGAACAGATGAATATATAATGTCAATAATCGTATGAAATACACAGCCATTCCTGATGCCCCCGCATCTTTTCCGACAAACTACTTGATAAAAATGGGAAGACGGGTCTGAACTATTCTGAACAAACCGACTAATTCAGCCGAAGAGGGAGAAGAGTGGGACGCGTCTAATGCAAAATTTATCCTTGATCGATTTTCATTCCTTCCTTTCTCCTCTCTCCCGCACTTCAACTTCATCCATATCCATTTCTCTCTTTTTTATAGTACTGTTTAACCTATCAAACTTGTTCTTATGCTCATTCCAGTCAAACTAATGCTTAGATATTAGCATTCCCCTTATAACTAACGATTGGATATGATTATAATGTACAAGCGTCTGAAAAGCAGGCATGCTTCAAAAGTTATTCAACTGATAGGATTTCACTCTTATTACTACTACGACTAAACTTCGACAAAAGTATTATGAATGCATAAGCGGGAGGAGGATAGCTTATGTGAGAAGGAAACCGAACTACGAAAACCCAAATTTTACTCTGATCATATCATCATCCTCCTGTAAAACCCAGAGCTTTCACTCAAACAAAGCCACTAAGATACTTATTAAAATTGTGTGTTAAACTTGCTCCGTTTTACGCAGCATTAAAATGAGTATTTAGGAATAGTAATAGGGCGGAGCATAATACTTTTAACTTTATTACTAGGGAAAACAACTACCACGATTAGAGTTAGGAGAAATCTGTATTGCGTTTCTCTTTTTTTGCTCGCTGAAGTTCAATTAGGCGCTATTTTTGCAAATCCCTTCTGATTGGCAATGTTATTTAGAGATACTGCCACTACGCTGCCATGTTGTCTTTCTTTGATTTTCCCTTTCTTGTGAGGCTTTGTGATGTTTTGGCTGATTAGCGATTGCTATACCGAACTCATATGCTATTCCAGTTGGATGGAACAGTGAGCGCTGAATTGATTTGTGAAGGGAGTTGGTAAAAAACCATCCACGGAAACTAATCTGAAGCCTTTCCTTTTCTCTTACTATTTTTACTTGAATTTCAAGGAGAAAGTGGAATTTACATTTGCGAGGAGTAAATAAGGGTACGTATTTCTTATCTTTCATAATAAGCTTACGTATGTAGGCATGCACCTATTAAGATGGAATACTCGTAGCTCCATACTTATCTAACAATCCAAACACAGCCACCCACAGTAAAGCATTAGTGAGTATTTGCTAAGTACGCCATGCGATGCGATACTTGGAGCTCTTAGATTTATGCTTTTGATTCTCTCAATTTCGATTGCGTTGGTGGCTGGTTGGTTGGCTGCCGCACGGAATATGGGCTCTAGTGTTTGCTTAAATAATGGATATAGAAATAGAAATGGGGGAATGTTACGTAAAGAATAATACGTCAGTTTAAGTGGAGTGAAGTGATCCAACTACTAACGTTTTGGAAGAAAATCCTTTTAAGAAACATTTATCTTAGGAAAACAAAAAATACGAGAAAAAAGTACCTATCAAATATAATTTTGCAGTTGGTGATCTGGATACTATGCTGATATGTGCTTTGTAGTATTTGCGATATGAATAGTGCACATTGCAGAGAACAAGAAGAACTACTTGCGTATGTGAAATATAACTGGTTTCTTAAGACAAAGAAGAACTACTTTAATAAGACTTCTCTAAAAATACAAAGATAGTCCAGTATTTTCTAGCGAATATGTACAAAGTCGTATTCATGTTATGCGTGTGCGAATGCTATAAATTTGGGTGCGAAAATAATGTCTTGTCTCATATACGGGGATTAGCTCCACGGGCTACATCTCGTATAAATTGTGACTTGTGTGTGGTAAAATTCGGTTGGTCTAGTCCTCTCCGTCAATAAATTAGGGGTGACGTGCAGGACGTGTTTGTTGTAGAGGAGGAGCAATATCATGAATATTTTTTTCCGTTTGCTAAAACTTTCTCTTTTCTTTCGTATAGGTATACAGATAATGACGATAATAATGACTATTCATGCTAATTCTTCACTGTAGTATGGATAGTTTTTACGATAGCGGCTTTTCTTTTGCAAACAAAAGCACTGGCGATCCTTTGTAATAAGCATGTATAGAGCCGTGACTCTTCTGTGATTGCATCCATCCGCCCAGTCATTGAGCATAACATTTTCTATTGTCTCACACATGCAAAACTTTGTAAAGCCAGATTTAGGTATTTTTAGTAAGATATAAATTTGGAAAGTTAAACCTTTCCCCGTCCCCTTTTTTCCCGTTTTTTGTTTTTTTTTCTTGGGTAGTAAAAAAACAAAAAAACTTTTTTGTTCGCTCCTGTAACCCAGTTCAATGGAAAGTTTGTGTAAACTACTACATGTATGGGATAGCATTTGTCAGGGAATTTTGTGGAGTTTTTGTGCAAATGACAAATATCTAACCTCAGATCCAAGTGTGTCACTGTGGAACGCGTTGCGGAGTAAAAACTAAATCGTTATTATTCATGGGGTAGGGAAACTCGTAAAATGTTGCGTGTTACTTTCTGATCCCGAAATGGGTAAGTTCATATAGCATAAAGGAGAAAAGTTTCATGGAACGCTGCATCTATCCCCTTACACTCCATCAAATGCAAAAATATTATTTTACATTTTGAAATTGTAGAAAGGCAGTGAAAAGAAAAGAAGATGGGAAAGAAGCATGGGGTACTGATTCATTCATTCCAAGTCATTCATTACTTCAGAAGTGTTCATCACAGACATACACATCCATACACTCCCTATGATATACTCCGGCAGTAACCATCACGAACATGGATGGGGAAAAGTCTGGAAGAATGGAAAGCAAAAAGGACGAAATGAGACGAGGGAATGGAGGGGAAACTTTTCTTTACTCTAAATTTACTGTAATGAATTCAGAGGAGTGTCTCTGGGAAGAAAAATAGCTCAAGATATTATATTTTCCATGTGCCCCGGACAAGATACAGTGTGACAAAAGGGTTTTAGCATTTAATCTGAATCTTTGTCGCAGTAACAGACTTAGCATGTCTAGTCCAGGATCCCGGATAGGGAGAGATGAACGAGGAGAGGAGGAGAATGGCTTATGTATAATTGTCCTCCTTTGCTGCTAAATTATACCCAGTAAATAGTAAAATGTTTCCCACGCTGGGAAGGAGGCTGCTGCTGATGATAACCCTGCAAGATCTCATATTATATGAGGGCGAACAACATGTTCTTGAGGAAACCTGATCTGGGATTCTAAAGACGAGAAGAAATAAGAGGGAAACCGTACACGTCTCTCATTTTCCTCGTAGGGCATTCAGAGATTAAAGGGAAAGTAGTAAAACTAGATAATACAAGGGATAATATGAGAGAAAGTTGATGGTGATGTGTTAGAGGTGCTCTTATGCTGCTGCTGGTGGTCTTTTTAGGTCTTGTAGTAGGTGACACTGAAAACTTCCGCAGAAAAGGCCAGTGTAACATGGGAGGAAGGAAGGTTTTTCAAACTACTAAAACTTTTCTCTTGAATCCAAGAATGCCAAAGGTAGGCGTAAATATAGGGGATGATGATATCAGTATGCAAAAGAGTTTTTTTTAGCTTAGAAGCCGAGCAAGAGCTAAGTAATCGGAGTAATGCAATACATTCTCAGTTTTAAATCCTTTCCGTATCCTTTAGAAAATACTAACTAGTACAAACTAACTAACACACAAGCACGGAAACTAACCAAAAGGGCTTTTTGGTTAAGTTCGGTGAGGGAAAAACTAAGAGGCGGAGGGCGAAGTGGGAAGAGAAAGAGCAATTTTGTTTGCAAAAAAAAATAAAGTGAGAGAAAGTTATTCTAGAAGTCAGAGCAAGGTCTCCATGTATATGGCAAAACCAGGGAAGAGGCATTCCATGACAAACAACAGGAACAAGCTTTGGAATACGAAATGAGGCTGATGTAGCACACAGAGCAATTTTCCCTGGTAGGCATGTAAATACATGAGAGAGTGGATGAGATAGAAAGGGGGAAAGATCTCATAATAATTTACGGCATACAAAAGGTGAATTGCGACTAAAGGGAAAGGAGAAGACACCACCATCAGTCGATATAAATACATGGAGTGAAAGTAGACGGGAGAGACCTGTAGGACCTTAAGAAGATAGTCTGAAAAGGTATCTATCCATACTGAAGGCATTCTTATAGGTAGGTAGCAAGATAACGATTCTCAACTAGCCGTTCAGTCAGTGAAAGGAAGCGCTCCAAATTGTTTCTCCTCTCGAAGGAGTATTCTGCGTAGCTAAAAGCTAACACGGGAAAGAAATACTGATTTCCATATGTTGGTTCAATTTCCTCTTCCAGCTCCCTCGTTTACATGAGGAGGCTCTGGGAGTAGTATGTAGCAAAAAGAGAAACAAGTTTGGTGAACATGAAGGAGGCGGAATACTATGCGCTTTTGTGTTTCTTGGCACAGTGACCCATGTCCATCCATTCACATATTTTCCGGTCAATTCACTTGCAATAGAGAAAAAAAATCCACTGTGTGTGGCTAAAGACTGGAAAAAATATACTCTTGCCAATTCACCTTACTCTTATTTTCAGCTCCCTTCCTGAATACATTTTTCACTTTCATAAAATATTAATCGAACCGAGTTATATAGCCCATTTTGTCTAGGTATTTACCATATAACAAGGGGAAGAGGGGAAGGTGCATGCATACAATATAGATTGTGAGTCATGTACATCTTGTCACTAATTTAGATAAATAGCCGGAGCGTAAAAAAACAACCTGTCTTTTTATCGTCCTAAAAAATTTGGCACAACGAGAACAAGGGGAACAATGTGACTGGTTTTGGCTCCCTTTCCGTCTCTTCCCTTTTCTTCTGCTCTGCATGAGAATTTACTGACTGCTGTGAATGGCTAAGTGACTGAGAGAGGAGTTTGGAGTGAAATACGTATGCAGGTCAAAAAATTATCTAAAGCCTTTTGTCAGCCCCCCGGTAAGGTGGATAGTCAGCCCCGCTATGAATCCCCTCGATATAATCCTTTTTAATTGCCCAATCCAACAATCCTAAAATGTCTACTTAAACCGAAGAAAAACCAATCAAACAATTTCCCTTATCAAGATAACAAAATCCTGGCATGATCCTTTGGATCAAGAGGGGAACATTGGAGGTGGATGGATCTATCTCATTCACTCACATTCACTCATGCAGGCTTACACAAACAAGAGGAGCGACAAAAAGGATATAAAAACCTTGATTTTAATCTTGATTGCTTTTTTCTTTTGTTTGAGTAGAAAAAACATGCACATCAAACCAGGAATGGGGAAGATGGATTGCTTTTGATGCTCTTGTGCAGTCTGTGGAGCAGTAAAAAAAACTACGGGTGAAGTGCTTTATTGCCGGTATATCTCCTTGTTCATTCGTTTTTGATGAAGGTATAATAGGTGGAAATAAAAGTGAGCAATAGGAAAATAAAATAATGATAGGCTTTTCCGGCCTCCCCCACTTCCCTCTCTCCACGAGGGAGCCATTTAACTGCTATTATCTATTTATATTTGCATAGTAAAATGCAAGGTGGGGCGAACTGGTAATGGCTCTGCAGTGAAATTACTTTTATGCCAGTATAGCAATATCCCCCTCAACGCCTTGACTCCTCCGTCAAGCAAACAAAACGGAACTAGAATGATAATGACAAGGGGAAGTAGAAAAAAGTGAAAGCTAAAAGCTTCACATCCTTTGAAAATTTACTGGAGGAAGTTGTGGTAGTAGTAATAAATACTGCCTAACATATAGATGATAGCATAGATGCATTATGGCGTGCCGTTAGTGAAGGTAGAGAAGTTTGCATTGAGGTAAGGTGTCACTGGAAGGAAGGTAAAGATCCGAGCAATTTTGAAAATTATCTAAAAGGCACGCTTCCTGTCATATTATTCTACATTTTATTAGGAACTTTCTCTTTTACTATATGTGCATTCATAGTTACTTTCAGCAGTGCATGCATAAGCAAGTCAGCAAAACGTGACTGCAATGGCTGGTGTCTATGTGTCTGTCAAATTTTGCTTTTTTGTAAGTTTGGCTTCAGAGTGAAAACTGTTAAATTGGACATCCACATTTACGAGAAGATCGAGAAAAAATGTTTGTTTCATATTTCGAAGAAAACATTATTCATAACCATTCTGAAACTAATCATCTGTCGAGTTGTGAAATACGTTTACAAATACAGAATCCATGTACAATGGAAATAATTTCAAGTAAAACAAAAGACCAACATTTTGCTTCGTTAGTACAGAACTTGACCACAGATACTAAAAGACTCCACTGTGCATTCGTCTTCTACTTTGACATCAAAGAATATTACCTTAAACTGACATGCACGCAATTTTAGCTACACACGCCCACAAAAAATCTAATTATGTAGAGGTCATTCCATGCAAAAAAAAAATTATCTTCAAATGGCAATGGGAGGGAAATCAATTTTCTCGGTGAAAGCGAAAATTTTGCAAACAACCAACAAACCCACCCAGGTAATATACAAGTATACTGGTTAGTTTACAGCTCCCTTTCAAGAGGACAAAAAAACTTTTGTTTGATCTATGAATATGATATGTATGTATGTAATTTAGGGCTGGCTGACTGATAGATAGGAGCTATCATCATCCAGATGCGCAATCCAGTTTAGGAATAGAATAAAATAGATACCAATGTATTGTTTGTTTGTTGGCAGTGTAATGACCGTAAACCGTCAACCACCTTCTAGTAATTGAAATCCCAATAAGAATATGTAATAGGATAACAAGTTCTCCTGTCAAACAATGTTCCTGTCCTCCCTCTCCGGTTTCAATTTTGTTTTTAATTCCGTTTTCAATTTTCCTTTCAAAAGTCAAAAGGATTTCCGTTGAAAGTGGACTTGCATAATTTTTTATTACGCTACAGCAATACGATAGTTATCCTGTTATATAAACCTCCGTCAGTTTACCTGACATTTACTTTGTTTTGTTCCGTTCATCAAACACTCAAAAAACAGGAATTCAATAGGATGAAATGTTTTCATGATTTCCTTTCATTGTCTAAAATTGCTTTTCCAGCTATTGGCTGTGGATAAATTACATAAATCGCAGATTCGAAAACAATGCGTAAACTTACACTTATTTGAAGAGGGAACTTGAAACCAACTTCAAACAGCTGGAATTCAATCTATTGTCTGTGCTAACCAGTTATACAATACTTTGGAGGAAACTGTCAGAATTATCCGAATTTCAAAGGAAGCTGCCGTCATTTTTGTGAATGGTTATGTTCTTTCAGGATCAAGGCTATTATGTAATTTTATTCGGAGCCAGCGGCACAATAAAAGAAACTTTGGATACATATTTAGCACACTAAATAATTTAGCATGTAAGAATAAGCAAATGTACATATTTTTTCGGACAGCATCAGCTGTAAAAAAATCTGACAGCTTATGGGGATCAAAGCGACTATGTATCGGAGTCTATCATAATGTGAGAGGTGAGACGGAAAAACTGCTGTCTAGCAATTTTTTAGGTACTTGAAATTCCGGACCTGGAATGGAAAGTCTATCCGCCAATGAAGCTGTTTTCCAGTTGTTGTAGGTGAAAGTTAATACCATTCTTTTGCAAAAAAAAATGCTGCTATATTTATGTTCGCAACTGTTTTGTCCAGAGTTTTTATCTTTGAACATCTCTTTTTATAGTTTAGCGCACTGCCAACAGGCATGCTTTTTATCATATTCGGGATCGTATCTCCTTTGTATGATGTGCACAACTGCACAACTTTGAGCAAAGGGTTCCAGCAACTGTGTGGAAGAAAGTGGAACTCGCTCTTTTGACTAGTTGTACAGAGAACCAAGTGAAAAGTGAAAACGATGAGGTTATTCACCCATTCATTCATTGCTACTTGGGAGTTGTTGGGCTACCTACTAGGTTACTTTCCCCTCCCCTTCCTTCTCTTTACAGACAGTCTTGACTTTTTGACATTGCAATGCAATAGTTTGGTGGTAGCCCTGGAACACTTAAGGAAGGCGGATATGAATGTCGACATTGTTGTAACAATTGCCGTACTTCACGTTAGGGTCTTGTCTTGTGCTTGGATGAAAAGTCTCGTTACGTCGTAAGCCTCCAGTCGAGACAGTACTTTTTTTTAAAGAGGATAAGGTCATAGAGGTATACCTATGTATATACATATGGCTTGGGGACACCCAAGCTCGGCGAAAGTAATTACATCTCTTGAAACTGAAAACATTGAAGTGCACATGGTTAATTACTCCACGGAGTAGTATGTATAGCAGTGTATAAATTAAAGTTTGCAAAAAGACTCACTTTAAATAGGACGCTAACGAAGCGAAAAAATCGATCGTTTTCATTTGTTCAAATCCCTCGTATTGTTGCTACTTGAACTGATTTTGCCAAATTGCATTGGAACAAACTCGGGTTGGGAATTGGAAAGCTCTTTAAGGAGAACTTTTTTTGAAGAAGACTTTTGAAGTTGTTCATTCTGGAACTCTCAAGACTCCCAAGGAGAGAACAAGAAGGAATAACATCATATTGAATATGAAAAAGAAATCATATGGCTCGCCTCGTCCTGCTTCTCTTTTTCAGCGAATTTAAGAAAAAAAATATTAATATGTAAGAAAAAAGTCAGCGCGTATAGTGAGCTCGTAAGACTCACATACTTTTTAATATCTGAGCAGTCTGCAATGCATTTTTATTTCCCAACTTCCTTTTACTTCCGTCTGCCTCGTGCAATTTAAAAAAACAGTATAAAACTCAATAACATTTTATACTTTAAAAACTTGGGCATTTTCTTAGAATGCTTTGTGACGGAGAAAAGAACAGTTTTTGTTTGAAACAAGCGAGCCTTTCCTCCCATGTTTTACTACATATATATATATTCATTCATATTTTTTGTTTGTAATAAAACAGGAGTTGCAAAAAAAGCATGAATTTTCAACCAGCATTTTTTTTTCTTCCAAAAACCTCTCGCTCTTCTTTTGCATTAGTGCTCCAAAATGGTATATCCCGTTGTGGGAGAAAGCAGAGGAGGAAAAAGCTTTGACGTTCAGCATTTTACCAACAAAAAAACTACAATAGAAAAAACTAAAAAGCGCCTGAAGGGAACGCTCGGTTGACTATGTGATATGGATAGTCATTTAGGATGAAAGAAAAGTAAAGGAAGGAAGGGATAGAATGGGATGGATGGTTGAATAGATGGATAAAAGAACAACTATACATGTCAGCATTTTACCATTACACATTCTGTTTTGATACCACTTTTTTTTTACAAAGCATAATGGATATTTGCATGATAGTGGAAATAAGTACACCATCCACATTCAAAAAGGACATTAACTGACAACAACAACAAAAAACTGTTCCTTTTTACTTTCACTCTTGTACTCATCCCTGAGCGTTTGCTGTATCCCATTCTGCCCTGTACAACGTATATTGTATCATCGATGGAATGCTAAAATAAATATGTACAGGGAATGAAAGAGACGTATAAAATAGGAGATGCTGACGGTGATGTTGCCTAGTCGGTGTTTTTTTGTTTGCTGTTGTGGTTAGGGGAAAAGATGTGCAATTTTTAATGCATGTCTTATGTTGCGTGTATGTGATGTGCACAGACGTTGTTATGTTGTGGAAGGATGGTGGGTATGTCCCATCGACCCAAATTTCTCCCTCCAACATCGGCATTCCTTTTTCTCAAACTTTAAAGAGGAAGAAGCCGTAGTGAAAGTCGTTTGCTTTTGGAGGATAAAGCGTAAAGCTCACTGTTTGGTGGGCGTTGGGAAACACAGTGTTGTGGTGGATGCGAAAATATAGAATATGTTGAGAAATGTATGGGAGATGCACACGGATCTTCTCTTTCCGGACTTGATGTGAACTGGGCCAAAACAATCCTGTGGAGCACAGCATAGCATAGCATGATACTAGGATATCATCATCATATGAGTGCGGTTCCGTTTTTCACTAAAGTTGTCCTAGTCGGTGAGCATACCAGCTGTGAAGAAGAGGAAGAGAGTGAAAGCCTGGCTGCTCCTGCCGGTTTAAACAACTTTCTCCTGGGCTCATCACCAACATCATTATTGCTATGATCAGAAGAGACGAGCCTCATCTCAGACAGGGAGTAAATGCATGAAAGCCATTAGGTATGGATGAAAGTGTGTGCAAGTTTTTTAACAGGATTAAAAGAAAAATGCTATAACAATGCTGGGCTTTCTTTGGAAACTTTTCTACTTACTCGATGTTTTTTTTGCTATACGAAATAAGGGGAAAGTGCAGTTTTTTTAATAGTCAGTATATGGTAGAGAGAACGTGTTCAATTAGGGGGAGATGGAAGTGGGACATTTTTTCCCAAGGAATGTGGATCCCAATGACAAAATTCTTGGCAATCATACCAAACCATGCACTTATACTGTTTCGTCACATCGTTACATAAAAAATACATTAGTGTGGGGGACTATGCCATCATTGATTTTTCCTATCGGAGACCCACATACCTACTGTAAGTAATCATTGTTTGAGGAGCTGAGGGAGAGTTTCGCAAACTCAGTTTCCTGACAATGGTGGGATTATGATGAGCCAGTTTAAAAGAACATGCTAACTTGGGATGAGAATTTAAAAATGCATGATGGGTACTTTAGTCGTGTTCATGTGAAAGAAAGGGATACCCTCTAACGATCAGAAGTGGCTGATATAACATACCTAAAGATATTTACCATGAAGTGGTTAATGATTTTGGTATTACGGCTTGTCATCTATTAAAGAAATTAAAATTAAATATTGATGGGAGGTTTGGAGAAATTCTAGTTTTAATCATGTTAAACATCAGACATGCTCGAGGGTAAGGATAATGTAGTTGCTTGCTTGTAAATTGATCAACCACCAGTTTTAATTAAACAAAGAGCAACTCTTTAAACAAATGACTAGACTGGATGAGGAAACAGTTACATGAGTATACCTAAAGAGTGCTTTTTTGGATGGGGAATGGGCTTATCATATGAAATTGTGCTCCCGTCGAGAAGTGTGAAGTTTTTAGGCTAATGTAAAAGAAGATTGTATTCCCCATTAAATAATTACAAAGAGAGGAGTAACTTCCCAAAATAAATACACTGGCCCAATAAGAGCAAAGTGTATCCACATTTGAAACAACTTTGCTTGTACTAAAACTTCAAATGTCAAGATAAAATCTTTGGAGAAAGTTCAGCAATGCTTTGAAACCTAATTGAAATTGAAACTGCTTTTATTTTGTTACGCTCATGAGGTTAAAGTTTTTTTCTTGGACTTGTTTGCTCTATACTTATATTTGTATCCATATCCTAATGTTTTTAACCATCTATGCTTAGCTGGTTCACATTTTCTTGTTTGTGGATCACAAAGATCTCAAACAGCGAAAGAAACACAAAAATGTGGAAATGAAGAGAGGAGAATGGGAGACATTTCCCCCTTGCTTTCACTTCCCCCAACTTTCCCTATTACTTTTTCATAAAGAGAACCAGCTCAGGATATATATTTCTTCTTCTTCTTTTGAACTTGGACAGTACTGTAAAGTACTGTCTGGTATCATCGCCCACTATCGTAGGCTTACATATACATGTCATGTCATTGCATGGATGCCAATTCTCTGGGATATTATATTACTGGAGGAAAAGCAAGATGAGTTCTCTCTCTTTTTTCAAACTTTAGTTTCTTTTTCACATAGAAAAAAGTGTGACATAGTTCCCATAAGCAATCCAATCCATAAATGGAAGTTCATCGTTCATCTATATTCAAGCTAAGGGAAAAAAGAAAAATAGAAATGTTTACTGACAGATGTGGAATTGAAATTCCTTTTTTCAGAGAGCTATTTTTTCTGAAACGCATTTCTTCCCATTTCGTCGGGTTTTGAAATAAAAAACGAGCATACCATACCAAAAAACACAATGTGTTATTAACAAAAAAAGGTAGAAAAATGCTTTCAGTTTTTTTGCACATGTTATTCGAAAAGGATAGGACCTCGAATTGAATACCATATTATATAGTAAATATATTATTTCTCCGATGGTTGGTTTGTTTGTGGAAGTAATGGTTTATGTAAAGAAAATGGATACTTTATGAAAAATGGGTTTTGAGAGAGAAAAAATGTTAAGTAGGTCAAATATTTCTTTTGTAAAAGAGGAAGTATATACATACGAGGAAAACTTTAAGAATTATTGTCTAAAAAGACCATCATCGTTGAACATGCCTAGTTCATATTTTCGATACATGGCCAGTATCAAAGCATACCCAATGTGCTTCGTGAATACCCTCATCATGAATCATGATTATGGAAGGGTAAAACAGTAATTATGCTTACCATTCTCTCTG
>JAQGAI010001902.1:0-13465 GCA_034696905.1 Lepidocyrtus violaceus
GGGAGCAATTAGTGACTATTGGGAGTTAGTACTGGGAGTAAGGCAAGGGAAGGTAACTTGTCATAGTACTACAACTGTGTATGGCTAATTGGCATGGGTAATGCTTTTTAGTCGCAAAACATGCAATGCCCGGCTATGACAACGTAATAATGCTAGTAATGAAGGAAAAGTAATGCGAATCCATAAAAGTATCGTAGATTTTATTTCAAATCCTCCTCCAAGAAGCGCATCAGAACGGAGTATATGGAATTTCGACGCATTTGCCTAATATGTATTATATGTGGGAGATTGCATGAAATGATGTAACGGTATGATCACTTTGTAATGCTGTTTTCTCCGATATTAAATGCAAATTTGAGGGAGATATGCACAAAAATAGAACGGCTGCGATACGTACAAGAGCTATTTATAAGAGACGATCCCAATCGATTTGCATAGTTTGTATCCATCTACGGGTTCAAATAGTTGAATCTTAATGTTTGTTTTCTATAGAAAATGAAATGCCATCAAATGTCTTTTCCTCCAAAAAGTACAATTTCGTCTGTAATCACGATCAAAATCTTCCCTTTCACCTGGAAGTCTGGAATGTGCAAGACATGCATAGTAATAGCATCCAAAATAGCAGCAGCATCACACAATTGAATACAAAATCTACATCAAACGGGCACATCCAGTCATTGAAATCCAGAAATAAAGACAATTTTAGAGGACATGATTTCCTATAATATACAAAATGGCCTAAATTTTCTCCCCGAAGACAACATTAATGCCAGCTCTGGAAATACTAGGCAGGAAATTACGGAGCAAAATGCTGAGTGTTGAGAAATTCAATAGAATGACTTTCGCGAATCTTCTTTTCGCCAGTTTGTGTTGGTTTAATGGTTTAATATATTAATACTTTAAGCAAGCAAGAATGTGCAAAACGAGCATTATTCAAGCTACACAAAATGCTTTCAAATGACTACCTGGAACTATGTTTTAAAAATTATAATGCACATCGCGAAACACTTATTGCAACGATGAAATAAAATATGAATGAAAGGAGAGGAAATTGTATAAGTAAAAATATATCAGTAACTTTTACAGTTCATAAAACATAACGTTTCCTACTTATAGCACATACCACCAGGTAGCATTAAATTGAATACTGTACACCGTCTTTGAACAAAACCCGGTAAGTGTTTCCAAGAACCTAGCTGGAACTGACAATAAAGCAAGTGTGGATCCTTTTGAAGCTCAAACATATCAAAACTTTTAGAATTTTGCTGGGATCATTGGCGGAAAGAATTGACTTTAACGAAACATGAATGATCAAAGGAAAAGTTTTTCGGAGAAGGAAAGTGTACTATTATAGTCTAGCTAATTTCTAACGTTTTGGAAGTAGATGACTGCGACGACATCCGACCAAGAAAACCGATTTCCCACTGTGTGAAATGAGCTGTGTTTGCTGTGAGTGCTTACTTTAATTCACTAAAAAACACAAAATATATTTTTGCTTTGGATATGACGTGGAGCTACATAAGGTACCGCTGATATTTTCATCCTTAGAAAAAGGCATATTAATTTACACGCTACCAACTAATAACGCACTTTATATGATAAAGTGGTATACACCTACACGTTTGCAGGCACTCATACAAAATTCTCTTGCTGGGTAATTGGATACCTCTTCATATCCATTTCCTTTAAGCGCAACCAAGAGAACCTACTACTTTATTGTGAACAACGTGCGTTCTTTTATTCCACCACATCGTATTACACAATATACTCATGAGAAAGGGAAAGGCATGTGGGAAAATTCTGGCATCTTTATATCTGCCTAAAATATATGTCTACATCTGCATATACATCATTCCTCCCTTCCCCCATCTCGTGTAGGCACTGGATGAAGTCTACGTGTAGGAAATAATTTTCCATTTATTTCAACGGATTTTATTACACAGGTCAATTTAGCGAAAAAGCCACATCACACTACTCACTTCACATGGGCATACGTATACAACATGGAAGGGAAACCAACTAACTTGATTCTCTCTTTCTCTTCCTCCCTCCCTACTTATGAGCTTTTGCATTCTATATACTCTACCCTGTCATATTACAATTACTTGCACACGATTTTCTACTTTTCTCCATAAAAGACTGATGCATAAGGAACGTTGGCTCTATTGCGGGCTGAACGTAATGGTGAAAGCATTCCAGTTGTAAAAAAAGTAGGTACTTTAATGGCGGCTTTTCTTTATAGTTAAAAACGACTCCGACGTGTTTTGTGTTCAGGCTTGCTTGCACACATGACTAAAAAACTCTTTCACTTTGTGGAGTGGCAGTGGGACTAGGTGCTCCGTGCTTGAGCTTCTTCAAAATGAAATTTTGATATTTGATGTATGTCATGGGCTCCTTACCACACACAAATAAAAACTCTGACTTGTACTTCTTTTGCTTCAATTTACTGAGACACATGTCGTAGAGCAATTACATGTGTTTAGTAATGTAAGACCTCCCAAAAAGGGAAGGCAAAAAATTGTAGAGTCCTTTATTGAAGGGAGAAGAAAAAAATAGTTTTTTTTCTTCTTATTTTCTCCTACCTAGTACTTTCTTTCTTTCAAATAAAACTGGATGGAAATAGAATAAGGAGCATTTCTATTCCTGGAAAGTATGCATTGTGCTTTTTGAAAAAACTGCTGTGGAGCTACAATATTATATTATAAATATAAAAATGGTCATATAACAATTCACAGGAAAGAAGCAAAGCCAAAAAATCTGGAGCCTTGATAGAGAAAGTCCATTTATTTTCTATTCCTGAATTCAGCTTCTATATAAGCTTCTTCTCTTGGTATATGCCATGGCACTGCCACTAAAGTGCCAAATGAGAGTTATGGACCTCCATAAAAATGTGTTGCATTGAGGAAGGGAAGTCATAAAGATTCAATCTTGGGACATTCCCTAACTTCATGTGTGTGCTTGTGCCACCGCCACCATGAGAAAAAAATCCGTGTGAAGGAGGAAAAGCCAGGGGAAGCGAAAGAAATATTCAGCCCGTGAATCCCTTCCTATTTAGTTTATACACAAGTTGCTTATTTTTTTATATATAAAATTTACAGTAAAAAAACTGTTGAGCTTCTTGAAGGTAAATATTTCACCAAAGAGCTAGTAAAAGTGCTTCAGGCAGTGGCTCGGGCATTTAACGGAAACAGGCTGAGATACTGGCTGAGAAAAGTTAAATGAAATATATTTTTACTTCTTCAGCTCAACTTTTAAGGTGAGCTGAAGTTGAAGTACTGCGTTAGCTACGTGATGATGATGATCTTGACGTTAAAAATACGAAAATTAAGCCTAATCTGTATTACTTTAATTTACGTTACTTTCTATTATATCCTTTCAATTTAAATCGAAAGCAGCCAAAGTGAAAAATACATTGGTATGAGATGGAAAACTCGTATTAGTAAAGGGAATCCGGTGATTTGGCCGCATTTCTTTCTTTTTAAATTAGATTAGATTACGTACACATACATATGAGCTGAGCATTTATACTTTCGAATGCAATTTGCAATTGGGAATGGTTAATGGTCTGTGTAGATTCGAATAGTGCTCCAGTTTTCAATAGACATAGCGTTGGGGACGTATTTTTCTGCACCCAGCCTTGTCTTACATGCTACAATGTGTAAAAGACAAGCTCGATAGCATTGGCACACTTTTCCTCTTTTTTCTCACCAATATTGCTGTCACGATCACGGAGACCGTGAATAAAATCGTGATTTTTACTTTCACAAAAAGGCCTCCTCTCTACTAGCTGACTGGTGACTTTACCTGGTTGTGCTATAGCTGGAAGAAAATTTTTGCTTGTAGCTTCGTGGTCTCAATCGACGATTCAGGTATGGCTGAGATATTACTACTTTCCAGTAATCTGACTGGAATCTGTACTGATAAGCCCCATCGAACGGCACATATATGCGGGTAAATATTCCCCCGGAGAGCGTCAAATGACATTGGTATCATTTCAAGTAATAAGGTCACAAAATTCACTTTGGACTTTTCCCCCAAAATCCCTAATGCCTTTTCAAAGTCGTACACATATCTCAAGAGGAAAGTGTCACGGGATAAGCCTTCCTCATCCCCACATCTCCATTTGTGCATGGGATTGTGATGCGATATGCATACTTTTCTAAATCTCTTTCATTCCATAAATCGAAAAGCCAATGTGGGCTACCATGCTGTATCAATGGATTCAGATAAATTGCAAGTCTCAAATTGAGGATTTGAGTATGGATGCATACTAGAAGTTTGAGAGTTTGCAAAAAAAAACCTTGGAGGCATGATATTATACTTGGTAAATAGAACGCAAATGTGAGTTCATTCATGTGATGATGATAATGCTCCAACTTCTACCGAAGGATCAAACTTAGTGTTGATAAATGATACGGACTTTATGAGGAGGACGTGACGAAACAACAACTCAAATGGGGTGTCCAGGCAGTGAAATACGTTTTGGTTAAGTACACAAGGACCTTCCTTCGTTCAACACCAGCAAGACTACCTATCGCATGGACCACAACAGTTGCAGGTCTTTCACTAACGTAAAAAGCCTGGAGAGATGTTATTGGATAGCATGGGAACTCCTATTGGAGTACTTGTCATGTGAAGGACATTTTACAGTTTCTACGGCCATCCCCATCATGTCTTCCTCTTCCATGGCACGAAATTTATCACCAATGAATGAAAATCCTAATGGAAAGGCTCTTCTGACGACTGTGACTCTGAAACTGTTTACTCGTTCCTTCTAAAATGATAGGAGTTGGGAGTGTGGAACTAAAAAATATACAGCGGTACCGCACACCGATTTCACATCCGCATCCAGATCCACCTTCCCTGTCACTCTCTCTCCTAAGATGGGAGCATTTATAAAATGCGAAATAAACATGGCCTTTCACATAAATTTAAACATATTGGCTGGTCACAACGTACGTACCTACCTACATATCTTCACATATTCCCTTTTCGTTTCTCATTCTCACATTCACAAGCATTTTTCTTGACATTTTTCTTCTGCGGCTTGTCTAAAATGGCGGTGGTGGTGGAGGTAGCAATATACCGGTTTAGTTTGAGGCTTCAACCTTTTGTCGTCTTCAAGTCACTTGTCTCCATTCATCGAAAATGGTGAAGATAACATCTCATCTAGAACTGCTGCACTGCATGTATGTCGGAGTAGTATCCCCATTTTACTTTGAACCTTTTACGAAGCTCCATTTTCCACTTTGGTGTGTGCCTAATATCCTACGTACGGTTACATTATGTATGACTGGAAGATATGTACCTTTTCCTCTCTGACTGACTGACTAATGTTATGCAATAAGGGAAACGAAATGTTTCTTTCTCCCCCAAAACACATCTCCCCCTCCATCTGTTATGCGTGAACAAATCACCTCACACTGTTGCCTAATATATTACTGCCTACATGATAATGTAGTCATAGTCGTAAGGTGCTGTTTTCTTCCTTTTTTTATCTTCAAGAAATACATCAAGTTTTCACATTTTTACTTTTAAGGTACATAGAAAAACATTACCCATTTTACTACCAATCTTTTGAATAGTAAATGTGCAGGGAAGAAAGTTGTGAAGGGAGAAATAAGTTTCGTCGTAGTCATTTCCACCCCCCTTTTTGTTTAAAAGCTACCAACACCTCCAACAGCTACCAACCATTCTCATTTATATACATACACACACATGTGAAACGGAGTGACACTCACATTTGTACTGGGGGAAAAATAGGAGAAAGCATCATATCATGTGTTATGTTATGTCTGCTTTAAGGCGACAACGATCCTGTTTAGGCCAGCACCAATTTTTCATCCCATAACTGCCACCGTTTTCACCATTTCCCCTCAGTTTTTCTCCCTTTTCTCAGTGACTCTTTAGGGGGAACAGTCAAGCCAACTGTCCTCCCCCGCTAGGAAATAAGCGATGAGTTGGAAAGCTTTTTTCTCTCCAGTTGAATTATGCATTCGTGTCTACAGACTGAAGGTCTTCTCTGAAGAAAAGGCCAACAAAAAGGGATTCACAGTTTTGTCCCGCAAGTCTGTCCTTGCAAAAGGGATATATTTTGGCTTACGAGTTATTTCCGTTTTTTTTTGTGCGAAGCAAGGCCCAGAAAACGTTGGGGAAGGAGCAGTTACATAACAAATACAAACATTTTTGCATATTTATGCCATGAATTTGAGCATTCATTCAGTTTAGCCTCAATTTGCGACTTTGTTCGCTTGGAAAATTGGTGCAATGCAATGACTGGGATCCTGTGATTGGGTATTTCCAGACTAAAATGTAAAACGGAACATTTTTACTTCAGCACTATTTCACTTTCAAATAGACATGACACCGAAATAACTTATTAATGAAATTCCATCCCTATAAAAATAGTACAAAATGCAATGCATAAATAACTCCAGTCCATGCATCTTAAATGAAGTGACAATACCTGGAAAGTGGTATTTATGTGTTTCCAGGAATTTGTATTTTTGTACTTTTTGTTTACCTCCTCTTCTTCCTCCCGACAATCTATGAAAGTACCTTACTCACGTCCACGATTACAGCCAGCTTATTCTTCTTCATCAACATAAACGTTATTCCGGCAATGAAAGGGCCATGCATACAAAAACCCTTCTAATTCTTTATGTATGGCCTGACAAAAGAGATGAATAGGATTTTTAGCAAAGTAGAAAAACGAGTATGTTATTTCCCTCACCACCACACTCTTTGTAGTTTTTTTTACATAAAGAAGGGAATGTATTTTAGTGAGCTATACAGAATGGCGATGGGATGGTAGTCTTCACAGGTCTTGATGTTCTCCTCTCGTAATTCCGTATGCAAAACAGGACGCTTTTCCTAGCATCCTTTCCACTCCTCTCTTCTGTTTGTTTCTGTCTTTCCTTTCGCCTCCCTTGCTTTCACTTTCACTATATTTGCTCATGGCTCATCATCACGGAACTATGCTGGTGGTGGTGCTGCAACATACAGAGATATTACGTCTACTCCTCTTTTCCCCGTAAAATAGCTGGAGTAGAAGGAAGCAAGTCTCAAGGGATCTAGTGGTAAGCCAGTTCAGGACAAAGAAAGCAAGCAAAGTATGTTTTCCCTCGCGTTGTTGTTCACAGTCAGGACGTAATGTGATGTGAGCACTGAGCAAGGCATTGTGCGGTCCCTTTGGCTTAACCAGTCCAGCGAAAAACGATAGACGAAGGGAATGAGAAAGTACCCTATTCGGAAATGAGAATGTAGCCTGTGACATTCAGTGCAGTGCTGGCATCATCATCAATATCATCATCGTCGTGGTATGCATGAGTAAAAATCCACCTTTTTCTCTCACAAGCTATGGTGCACACACTTTAGAACTGAAGGAAAGACGAAAGAAGACCTGAATTTTTAAACTTCATATCTGTATACCTAAGTGGAGGGCTGTGGATATCTGATATCAACTAGAAAACTTCCGCTGTGCATATATGTTGCGCAGAGATGCACTAATGTTTTGCGGAGTTTTTTTTTGGCAAAAATATTTCCTCCGACGCAACACCGGCTGTCTTGATTCCCTTACTTTTTTTTTTTGCAAAAATTGCTCAGGAGTTAGAAGTTACGTATTCAGTATATACTTGCAGCTCGATATTCGCACGAATAGGCATTCATCCTATTACAAAAGCCTACATAATTTGTAACCTAATTACAGAGGAGCAGTAGGACTCAATGGGCTCGGCTTTTGGCAATAATGTTTTTGCATTCATTATTTATGAAAGAGAGCTGCAACTCAAGTATGCAAGCATTTACTTATCATAACTATAACAAGTTAGTTCAGCTATACTTGAGTTACGTTTATGTTATGTAACAACTATGTAATCGTAAGCAATACTAGGAGAATTAATGGATTTCCCAGATTAGTAACTAGTGCATGAGAAGAGAGATAATAAAAAACTACTTTTTTAGAGTCCAACAAAAAGCTAACACAAGTAGCAATGAGATCCACAGCATACAATTAAGCTGGAAGAGTTATTCACTTTGGATTGCACAACAGACAGTTACACAAGTTATAAAGTGCATTAAGTAGGATATATGAAGGATGAGCTTATCTTACCATTCCTTTCGTCTTCTTATTCCTTTTTAATTTGCGAGCTTAACTGGATCACTGCGCACTTTAATTCCTACAGCTATCGTGCTACACTGCTAAAATAAATACGAGGTAGGGCCCATCCAGTGGAAGTAAAATCTAGTCCCTAGTTTGTAGCAGTTGCAGATGGAGAGAACATTAATTGTTCTAATTTTGCGAACGAACCGACTGGAATGGGATTCGGAATTAATGAATGAATCAACTGCATTTCATTTTAGAAAATGGAGCGAATGTCTGTTCCAATGGCCTGAAAGCAAATTCCCTCTTGGTTAGTTTGCATTTGTACTACTTCTGTGGGTCACGTTTTATCATATACTGGTCATTTCTTTTTCAATACGAGATAACAATATGGAAAGTCCCTGTCCAGTGAATTTTTTATCATCATCAAAGCAGCAGCTTTAGAAAATGTCTGTGGAAGGCTTTCACTTCCCATCAAAGATTAACTGGTTGGAGTGGCATGAAAAATCCCAAGTGTCAAAGTATTTTCAGTCCTGCCGCATTGAACGTATAGCTATGTATATACAACTGAGTGCTGTATTCAACTGAATCCCTTCCGGAATATATAGTCTTTCCCTGCTTTGAACGCCCACAACCACGTCCACTCAACAGAATTTAAATTAACACAATGACCCGACACCCAACACCCAAGCTCCAGTCGTTTCATTGTCTGCTGTGAAGAGAATGAGATATAATGATATGGGATAACAGCATTCACATGACATGTTAATTCACTCTCAAACATGAAGTGTCAGATATACTCCCTATTCATGTATAATATCATCATCATTCATCAAAGCCCAAAGAATGGACCGGACTTTTAGTAACATTTTTATCGGATAAAAAACTAAATAAAAATCCGGATCATGGTAGAAAAAAATCATTATGTATGCGTAGTAGTTTGAGAGTTGTGCACTACATACACACTATGCGCTCCAGTTATGCTTACGCCATGTGTATGATGTGGATTTTATGATAAAAAGTAACGGTGGAGGAGGATCGAAGTTAGGCTCACTTTGCTGGCCATCCTGTAGGAAGCCATCATATCGACTGTTCTACTCCTACTACTCTAGTCCTACCTTAACAATAGTGGATTGCACTGCACATCCCAAAGAAGAAAAAAACTGTGCGGGTGAACCAGGAAGGAAAAGTCTAGTGAGCGGGAAAGTAGGTTAAAGAAGAATAAAAAATGAATGTGAAATTTATATAATAGGTTATAAATCCCAGTTCACTTGGTTGAATACCGTGCGGCTAGATACGGACATGCATATAGAATGCTCTCCAGTCCTACATAAAAGTTTAATATATTTTTCTTCTTACGCTTTGCAAAAAAACCACCACATGGACATGCGGCGAATGCATGTACCTATCCGCAAAAGAATTGGAGGGAACAAGACGTGTTTTAGATGAAAATTGGGAAATCGCTCACAGCAAGTTAAGTAAAGCGTGAGCACTGTAGCAAAAAGAGATATACATTTTTTTCTTTCTCCTCTAATGCAATAGGGAAAGCGGGAGAAAAGGAAGGCCGAGTGAAGTAAAAAAAGTGAAAACGGCGATGTCATATGTATTGCGGCAGCCATTGTACGGGGTATGGGAGTTGAAGTTGGAAGAAAACGGTTTTACCGGGTTAGCAGACCACACACAAAAGAGAAAGCAACCAGAAGAGACAGAGGCCAGCCCAGGGAGACCACCACGTAGTTTTAGATGATAGCATAGCGGGAGAAAGTGGAATTGGTGGAAGGAGTACACTGGGATTTAAGAGACTTAACTCATATATTTTTTCTATAAGCTTAGGAGAAAGTAGATACAAATATAAAGACGAACAACCGCTTTCTATTCTCCTTTCTGAATATGATTGTTATTGCGGGGAGGAAGTTTCTCATACCGGTTATAAATCAGCCATCGGTGAAGGGTATTTGAAAAACGGGAAAGGAGTAAATACAAAGAAAAAAAGTGGACAGGGTATAAGCAAATCCCTGGTGGCTTTAGTTACATGCTTCTTTCCTACAACTGAATATGCCCATCAACATCAACATGATCAACATCTTATTCTCCTTTCACCGTAATATGAAGTGGACTTTCGTATGGACTTTCTCCACCCACTCGTTCATTACATTTATTATCTTGGGTGCTTTATGACTTGACTTGAGTTGATGGTCTTGCCCATTCCTGGTTCTAAATAAGTCTAAATTATTTATGAACTGGAAAACACTTACTGTTTGTAAATGAGTACAGGCATACATGGAATTGACGTAATAATATTTTTTAACGTACTTAGACTGTCATAAATAATAGCATAAACAGTAATGGCGCAATTTGTGCAGCGGTTTTTTATAGCTATACACATACACGCACATTTTTTTTGAAGACTAGGAATTCCAAAGGATGTAAGGGGCAATGAGAGCAAACGAAACAGTTACGTGAAACGTCTCTGACATTGTTTGAGATAGACCTCATGCCACCCAGCTAGTCACTCAAAGAATGCTTTTGTACCTCTCATATTTTACCAATTTGTGTTTTTGCTGGGAAGAATGTTCTCCCTAAAAGTAGCTACAAAAAGTTGTTTTTGCTGTTATTAACCCCGAATATACCTATGTGGTATTTTCCCTTACATTTCTGTACCGTTTTTTGGAATTGGACTTAAAAATGCTTTTTCCTACCGGAAAGAGCTCGAGATGGAGAAATGTTTGTCTACAATAATCAAGCATACAAGCATCCGATCCAATTGAAGTAGGCAGCTTTCTCCCATACATACCAAAACAAGTTGTTTAAAATTCTGTTTCCAGTGTCAGGACCGCCAAGTACCTAACTAGGTCAGTCGGGGCTTCCTTCCTTCCTCGCTATTTTATGCTGGTTCCCCTCACAAAAGTATTTTCGCAGACAGGAATATTTTGCTGGGATATTTGCAGCTGATGTTGTTCTCTTACAGGATGGGAATAATATGTGCAAAATCATGCGTTTTATTTTTGATCACTGTTCCCTCCTCTCCATTTTTGTATTCTACGCAAGTCGAGATTTTACAATGGCGAAGCAACACCAACCAACAACAAAAATATTTTTCCCGGAAAGATAATGATGAATGGGGCTGCCCCGGCTCTCTGACTACTGAACCTGTTTTTCAAACTGGTACACACACACAATAAGAGTATTGACCAAGGCGAAAAGGGAAGCGACCACCATGCTACGAGTCTGCAAGACTGGATTGAAGCAGTGCTTGTTTTTCATTGAATCAATCATGCGAAAAGATGCACCAAGCCATATATTTATGCCATGAAATGTTTACTTCCATTTTAGTCTTGAAGGTATGTTTTCTTGTCTGCACAACAACAAAAAATACTAGTGCAGAGGAATATAAACAACCTTGTGTAGCTGTAAAATGTGCAAAATCGTAGTGAAAGGAGGAGCAGAAGAGAAATAACAATAAAAAACATCCATTTCCTAGCCATGCCACATATATTTTCATGAATAGGTAAAGAAATTATTTTTTCAAAGAAAATGCATTTTCACAGACTAGATTCCATTTTACTGATTCCTTTGATCGTATTTCTTCTTTCCGTGGCTATTCTTCTTATTCACCTGCACACTTCCCTTTCTCCTACTGTCTGTTTATCCTACATTTCTTTTGCAAGAAATGGGAAAGTGAGGAGCTTCCTTTGGCTTGGTACACGTTTTGAAAAAGCTGTTCACTTTCTCCTTTTCTTCATTTCATGTCGTCTTTTTTATTTGTTAGATTGAGCACTCCGCTGCGTTACTTTTTGCAAAGAGGGCTCCTTGCAAAAATATTATATTACCTTGTTTTATTTACTCAATGTTCAAAAAAGCTGCTTGAACTGTGCTACTTTTGTCGGGATCCTATGCTGCTTCGATTTATAAGATGCCGGAATGCCTGCAAATGTAGTCATGTAGGTTAAGTAGAAGTAGACTAGATAAGTAGTTCCCTTTTTATGAAAAAGCTACTGGAGAAGGAACCCTTATTTACTTTCTATTTATTTTTCCAATTTTATTATGTACCATTTGATTGAAGTTCGAGAGCTCACTTTTACATTACATCACTGGAACAAAATCGAAAATCCACTTTAAAAAACGGAGAATTGTAAGTTGCGACTGGGCCTATGCGGCGGAGTGGCAATACTAAGGAAGGGAAATACTGGCTTGACTTTTTAGGCGAATAATTTTTAAAATGCTTGAATGTAATCAATGTTCTTGCTTCCATCAAGGCAAGGTACCAAGATTCTGACAAAATAGTGTGGAAAAGAAGGTCAATGAAGAAAGAACAAGAAGGAGGGCGTCGCGGACTAGTAGTACACTTTTCCAAACTTCTGAGAGATGCTTAGGTACTCTACCTTCTTGTCAAGTTTGTGTACAAACGACTGCATGCAAATTTTGTTTGCAATAAAAAAAGCTGCACGAAGCTTCAGAAGTTTTTGACAGGAGGGGTAGCCCAGGGCTGATCAAAGTGAAGTCATTTCCTGGCTTCCAGTGAGGGATGTACTGCAACTTCTTTTCGTGGATGCATGGCGTATGAACAGGGCTTCTCTAAGGCATGTCACGTTGACAGAAGTTTGAATAGTTCTTGGAAGCAACTTCTTTGATATTCCTGTAATTTGTTATTTTTGGCGAGCTTTCCTCCTGTCTGTTTTTGGTTAGTGTGTCATGCTGCGCTTCAGATATTTCATTTGGAGCCGAGACGTTGTTTTAGCATCAGCTCCTTGTCAATGTCTGAGTTGATTTTAGTATAATATTTCATACATACTTAACCAAAAGGCTACATTGTTAGTGACAATTTCACAATAGGGGATTGGCAATGCTCTTTCTTTTTTGTAATGTAGGTCAATGGCAAAAAAATAACTTGTGATTATTTTTTCTAGAATAGATTTAACTCGCTGAGAAGGCCGCAAGATTTAAGTAAAGAACACAAATTCTCAAAAGCAACCAAGTACTGTAAAAATGCAAACCTTTTAAATCTGTTCTAACAAGAGAAAACATATTACTCCCAACTGTCATTGGAAGCTTCCTGTTCTTGTCATGCCTCAAGCATTTTTTCAACATTTCAATTTAATGGAGTTCACAAATTGCTTCCAGCACACCAGATCTAAGGACTACTCCTCTACTCTTGAAATTGAAAATGGGTCTGAACGACAAGGACACAAAAGTAATTGTAATTTGGCTTACTTTCCCCCAATTTTCTTCATACTTTGCAATTACGTTCCACTTATTCCTTGAACTAACTTATATGCCTACCTACCTTCGTATCATATCATATCATCGTACCATTGAATTACTGGCTATTCAAATCCAACTGTAATTCATTTCATTCGAAATAAA
>JAQGAI010001903.1:0-13465 GCA_034696905.1 Lepidocyrtus violaceus
CTTCCCAAAATAAATTAGAAGCCATACACAACTGAAGAGTACTTCTGAAAATAAGTAGAGCCCATTCCCAAATTACATAAAATATGTTATAGGACTCCGGACGGCTATTTAAAAGCATTTTGCACCCTTGTATAAAAAATTTCATGATGATTCCTGAAATGACTTTTTCTCTAGTTTTTTTTTAAATTCTAACCAAGCTTTTGAACAAAAGCAGCCCAATTTCGGATTTTTTTACCCTTCTCGTTCGATGTCAAATGACGGTAATGAAGCCGTTTAAATGTTGAACCGGATTACGTAACAGTAAAAAGTTCTTTTGAACTGGCTTGTATTTAGATAATCAGCTTTTTTACTATGTCTCTTGCATACTAAAAAACTTGAACGTTTACTCTCTCTAAAACCATGTCACACCATCATAGATGGCCAAAACACTTTTAAAGCTTCAACTTATTTTTAACACCCTCCCCTCCCCATTCCCGATAATTAGATTCAAGTACTTTACTTATTTTATCCTCTCCGAAAATTTCTCACTGATTATTACGAAAGTAAAAAATAGTCTCAAGTATATTTTACCCCTGAGCATAAAATACGTTTACTTTTCATTATCAGTTCTGCTCATCTGCCCTGGTGAAAATGAGAAGCCATATATTTCTGCATTAAAAAATGAAATCCGCTTAAAAGATATTAGGTAACTGTTCTGTTCTACACAGCTAGAGCTGGATCCTCTCCATTTTCCCTTTCATATCTTCATCTTCATTCATCTCTTTCCTCCTTAAAAAAAGAATAATGCCCGGGTGTAAATTTTATATTACGGATGCTCAAGGAAGGAAGTGAGTCATCAGGACAACATGCTCATTTCTCTCCCGTCCCACTAAAATAGTCAAAGAGCCTCACGTAATTCTTCTCTCAGCCTTTCCTTTCTCTGCATTGCATAATAATCAGAGTTGGGTTATCATTATCACACAAACTTATCATCATAACTATAACGGGACTGCATAGTCATATCGGAGTAATTTGAGAGAGGATATATCGTACAATATCCAACTTATCTTCCAGGCGTATATATATCTATAAGAAAAATATGCGGGTGCGTAATAAATGCGCATGGGATAAGATAAGAAGAATGGAATGATCTTCCCAGCTAGATTTTTGTTTCCTTCCCAAGTTCATGTTGAGTCAGTCTGTTTTGGGGTAAAATGCCTATCTCAATCCCGACCATTTTGTCTTGTCGTATTGCAACTGGGTTGAGAGAGAGAAGTAAAACATGCAATTCCTTTTTATATGGTTCTGCAGGGTGAAGGAAGGAAGTTGAAAAGGGGGAGGTTTTATTCTTTTCGTTCAAACAGTGACGAGCTTTTTAAGTACTCTTGAGATTCACCGGAAAAAAAGATAATGTTGAGCTGGATTTACTGCCTCCTGCTATGGCATGACGCGTTGAGGCAGTCCGCAACAAAAACGGCAGAATCATCGTCAGTATCATCAAGTACAGGACAAGATTTGAAAGTTAAATGTCATGATAATTATAAAACTGACATGTAAACGCTGAATATACATTTTCATTAGTTAAAAAATTGTCTAATTCTAGTTAAAAATAGTTTAGGCTGCTTTTTTAAACTAAATGAATCGAAAGATGACAAACCCAACTGAAGAAAACAGATTTCTTGTACTTCGGCTCTCCCTCGCTGGTTTATTGTTTTACCTCCCACAGTTTGCCTTAAATGAGCTCGTGGGTGCAACGGAATCCATTAAAAAAACTACAATTAAATTATGATCGCCCCCACCGTGCTGCTTATGATTATCAGTATCAGTGTCATAATATTATTATGACTCACAAAAGAACAAAAACGCAGTTATGACTATGATTATGACCTGCTTATTCTGCTTCCTCATCTTCATTCAAATCTGAACATTTAAAGCGTGTAGAAAACTCATCATCATCATTTGCTGTATCATTCTGTTTCTCATTCTCTTGAAATCTTAATGAAATCGAAAGAAAATCCTTTTCTTTCTATGCAAAACAATCCAAAACTAACATTGAGCACGAACATGGCTTTCTCTTAATGATTCTCTTTAATGGAAATAAAGATAATGATATATGCATCATGTTATGTTGGTGGAATACGTGCTTCCCTGCCATTTTTTGAATTAGGCCATTCATATTTTCTTCCATCATCATCAGTGGAATAAAAAAACTGAGGAGGTGGTTCGGTTTTTAATGAGAATGGGAGGATGTTGATGAATTTGTTTTCGAACTTTTAGTATTGTTCCTTCTTGGCCGGGCCGGTTCGTGTTGAAATCTATTTTCACTCCGGGTTTTCTTCCAGTTAAGTTTCTGGAATTATTATGAGTTCATCTTGGTCTTGCTATGGCCATTCTAGTTTGGTATGCTGGGAACTTTAGCAAGTGGTGATGCTGATGATGATGACGATGATGAGTTTCACAATATTTTTTAATATGCATCATTCATGAATCATGATCATCATATCATAACGGATCATTACGGCTTCAACGATCGGAGGGAGGGAGTACTTATCTAAATATTAATTTCATCCAGCGGAACTCATCAAGGAGAAGAGGAGGAGAGGTCTTATTATCCTTCATAAGAAGTGGGAAGTGAAGTATGAGGAGAGTGGCGTGCTCCAGCTTTAAGCTAAATAGTAGTTTGGCCTGGACTGGAATTGCTTATGGGATGGATGAAATGAGTGGATCATTATTTGCGTTCGTTCCCGTTTATTAACGTCACTCCAGGCGGGGTGTGGTGGTGCTCGATGCTTTGCATTCTGAAAAAGAAACTGGAAGGGCTTCACTATCACTATTCCCATCTCATGAAACAATGACACAATGATATGGTGATTCCCGACGTACTTTATGTAAACCGCGTACATACTTGCATGACACGTGCCATTGGAAAGTTGGAAGTGGAATGAATATGCTCTTGTTTGAGATACGGAGATGAGATTCATCTTGTTTGTGTACTTTTCTGCTGAATCAGGCTTCATGTGGGGGATGGATGGACGTTGAAACGGGAATAATAGGGGTTGCAACTCCAATGTTAATGGAGGGTTGTTCGGTACGAACGGGTGCATCGTGTTTGATTGCACTTATATTTCGAGATATTTCATTCAGATAACGTAAAAGATACTAACAGTGGAATGGAATGGTATTCGCTGGACAATGACATCATTAGACCCATCGGCCATCATTATCATCAACCACCTTCACTTCATCTTTATGTTGAAATCTTGGAGGAGTTGCATACGACAAAATGACCATTCACGTTCCCCAGCAACTCTTCTCGATTTTTTGGTTTGGTATGTATGGAAACAGTTTTTTTTTATACAACAACTCATTCATTTCACATTTTCTATTCTAATTTAATTCACACGTGGGCAACATTTTTTTAATCCTTTGTGTTTTGTCGGCTTCATTTTTTTTATATTCCATTTTCCCAATTCCTAACTTTCTCAAAAATAACTCCCATACATCAAAAATTTGCACTAGATCGGATCTCATCGATCTAAACTCATTCGGACTCAGCGTTCCCCTCCCATAACTTTTAAAGATGCCTGCCTTGGGGAACTGCCAAGATAAGGAGAAGGATTGCGGGTGAGTTTGGAGCTAGTCGTGCCATCATCCATTGTTACGTCATCATTGTTAGCTAGCACTCGGATTTTAACAGACTGTGTCACTTATCAAACTGATTGTGTTTGCTTTATTTTGTCCTTAGTGAAACCCCACCAGCATGCCCTCCACCATGCCCTCCACCATGCCCTCCACCTCCATGTTGCCCTCCACCTCCATGCTGTCCTCCACCACCTAAATGCTGTCCTCCACCACCTAAATGCTGTCCTCCTCCACCTCCACCATGCCCTCCCAAGGAGGAAAAGGCCTGCCCACCACCGTGCCCGCCACCGTGCCCGCCACCATGCCCTCCACCATGCCCTCCCAAGGAGGAAAAGGCCTGCCCGCCACCATGCCCACCACCATGTCCGCCACCATGCCCGCCACCATGTCCTCCCAAGGATGAGTGCAAAAAGTAATTAGCCTCCTCCCTTGTACAGGTAAACGCTCAATCAAAATTTATTTAAAAAATTCTGCCACACTTCCGGATCCTTTTAAAACCGAATGAATTTCCTAACTTTGCCTTTGCTCCTTTTTTTAGGGGATCATCCATACAGGCACAGTTAACTAAAACGTTGGCCAGCGGGGATCATGTAATCATAAACTGACAGGATAACGATTGGAGATTGGACACTGGATGATTTTCTATTTTTAAAAATTCCTATTTTCACACTCAAAATTCTCAACCGCATCACAAAACCAAACCATGAATAAAGAATTTTTAAAATTCTAAAAAAGAATATATCAATTTAAAGCAATACCAATAATCTTCGCTTTAATTTTTGAATTAGAATAAATAGAAATAATTAATTAATTATCATCTCTAAACTAAATTACACAATACCAACTAAATCTACCTAACCATACTTTTTTTTGTAGAAAGAAAACTGTGACCCATTATTCTATTCTAGTCATTTAGCATGAAGTAATGAAGAGGGACTGAAGCATATTTACATACTTTCCTTGTGCAAATATGTACAATCAAAATCTCTCTTTGATGAGGATGCTGCTGCTGATGATAATCTTCATTTTATTTGTCCCTCGATTGGTTCCTCTTCATCCCCCAACACACAATCAGAAAGGTTTTGTTTGCACCCCAGCTTAAGTACAAAATAGGAATGACACAGAGCTTCGGAACAGAACATAACCATATTGAGTGAGAGTGGTGTGTAAAGTAAGAGGGTCTAGTAGCAATAATATCACCGAGAGAAAATGGCTTCATGTGAGGGTTTTTTTTTGCATCAATTAACCACGTCTTTCTTCATGAACTGGACAATGGAGTTGGGGTGGGAAATGAAAAAGAGGGTTGATGAGTGGGTGTAGGAATCTATATTGATGCTATCACCATTTATCAAAGAGTGACATCGGTCAGGGAGTACTGTTGAGATAAGAACGAGAGCAAGAGCAGCATTTCAAGTAGATTTTTTTGTATGAAGAGGGAAAAATTAAAGAAAAATGGTAAGAATGATTCATTGTTCTTCCTTATCTGTGCCAAGTCATGACGCAAGAATAAAAGAGAGAAAAACAAATGGAGGGTGAGCGATGAGGAATCATGTCACTTTTTCCTCCAAAATTGCATATATTCAGCTTCCTCAAAAGCTCACTTCAACTTATCATCCAGAATTCCAATAAAGTCTCATTACCTTCCACTAAATTGGATGCAAGTGCTCTGGAGCTTCCCTTTTAAGAGTTGAGAGCTTTTTCGTGGAAAGAGTATTTGCATACCTTCCTATTCTAATTCTATTTCTCGGCTTAAAAAGCGGAACATTTCAGTGGAATCAAAACAAGTGAAAGCTCTATAGCATTGCACGGGTTTCTTTACATTCTCAGTTTGATGATGAAAAGCCGGCTTCTCTTTGCTCTCTATTGAAAATGGATGGAAATGAGCCAGCTCCACTTCCATTTTCACAACATTCCTTTTGTTTTCCCTTTCTCTGAAATGACAATGGAATGAAATGAGAAGCAGGAGAAAACAAAAGGCATTCACATACATTACATAACTTGAAGCAGTGCAAGTGCAACTTTTTCCGGGAGAATGAGAACAGAGCTAGGAAGGAAAGTGCTACGAGCCAACCAACCAGCTCCCTTTCTGACTTTTAATATAAAATGATCCAAAGTAATTTCATTACACTTCCCCTACGTAAATTTAAATACTTTTCCCTCATTTTGAAACTCAAGGGTGTACTTACTTTATTGGAGCTTCAAATTGATCAGAGAGGAACTTCCCCATGTAAATTAATTACTTTATAAAGGGGCATTTATGAGCTTTCTCCCTCATCATCAGAGTCATGGCTAAGAAAACAACGTTTCATACCATCTCATGTCTCATCATCCCCTCTTTCCAATTAAAGCCCAATGACATTCAGTTCAAACTTATTGTACTTGGATTGTATAGAGTACTTTTGTTCCTCACGTTGAAATTCAAGTCAAGCTCTATTCTAAACTTTCCCCGCAGGAGGAAGAGTAAAACCAATTTCGGAAAACTGCATTTAATGAGAAGACCTTCAAAATTCCCCACCACAGAACAGTCTCATCCAGGTATCCAGACAAGGCCACTTTATTCCAAAACTTATTACTCAATATTATCCACTTGAATGAGCTTAATTATTATCACTCATGAAATAATCATCTCGTAAAACCAATTTGCTTTCTCCATCTGAATTTGATAAATTTGAAGACATCCTTCTTGGATCGTAAGTATAGTTGGCAGCAGGCTATATAAATAAGACTATGGCTAATGACTTGATGATGGCGATGGCTTTCTTCTTTACTCCTCCTTGTAATCCTTCATGTGAGCAGACGACCCCACACCATTCCTTGTCTCCACCACTTCCGTGTAATCCTTTTTGCCCAGAACAAGTGGAAAAGAAAGTAAAAAGTTGCCAATTAAATAAAGATTCAAAGACCACATAACGAGAAGGGCATTGACCTGTTCGCCATATTTTTTCAAAGATTTTTTTCTTCTATTGACATAAGTAGTATGACTTACCGTGGAAGTGATATTATTTAGAGCTTGGTGAAAGTAATTTGACAGATGGGAGAAGGATGGCCTCTCATTTGGAGTGGCTTCCCAACATTTCAACATCACATCCTTGTACCTTTAGTTCCCAAAACAAAAACAAAAAATGAACTATTTTTATGATTTGGCTGGCAATAACTGTCACATGGGAAGATTTACACGGTAAGTAAGCCTCTTCATCATCATCGCCATCATCTTCAATGATGATGAGAGCAAGCTTATGTAAGAGGAAAAATAATAATTACTTACACGTTAACTGGAGCATGCCTGGGTCTCAGCATTCTCAGTCCATTCTCCAGCTTCTCCACAAATTCCAGACTCCAGGCCAACCCCGGATATGGCACCTCTCCAAGAGAGAAGATCTCAAACAAGAGGACTCCATACATCCACACATCGGAGGAAGTGGAGAAAGTCATGTGTCTTAAGGACTCTATCGCCATCCAGCGCCAAGGAAGCAGCTCCTTTTGAAAAAATCAGATAGTATAAGCAGTGGCATGACAGTGCTAATATTTACGTCATATACATTTGCGGTCTTCCTTTAAAAGAAAAACTTGTTAATATTTCATGCTGGGATTCGTCTCACTTTCACTTCAAAAAGGAGAAAGCCACCAAAGCAGAAAATATTTTATAGCAAGTGGATTATTTTCATATCGTCAGAGTCATTTAATACACACTTTACCGACTGCCATACTTGGATTTTGGGGGACACAGCAGTAGCCATTTATGGAATGTCTACACACACATCGTCATTATCATCCTCCTCATCCTCCCCAATGAAATAAAAATGTGCAAAGTAATAATAACAAACTCACTTCCTTCTTCTTTATGTACTGCACATAGCCATATAGCTTGCGAGAGAGTCCAAAGTCCGAGATTTTGGCAGTGTTCTCATCAACCAGCAAAATATTTCTTGCGGCCAAGTCCCCATGAATGACCTTAATGGGAGGGGAGGAGGGGGGGGGAGTACATAAAATATATTTCAAATGGGAAGGAAAATCATTACCAAAAAATATCGTACATGGACATAACATACAAATGTGCAAAATGAACATTTTTATTTTTCCTCGTTTTAACAAGCTTCTTGGTGGAGAGGAACTCCATTCCTCTCGCGACTTGGTGGGCATATTGGAGCAAATGTTTTAACGTTAAGCAGTCGACTTTGTTGTGAGACTTCCTAAAAAAATAAAGTCCGTTATGGCTTATGTCTTCCATTTTTAAAGAATTCATATAAGAGATGAGGTGTTTTTTTGCTCACGGGAGATCTGGCTCAGCCACATCCTCGAATTTTAGCTCGTCATCAATCCTCCTTAATGAGAGCTCCTCCATCGTCAAATATTTATGCCGGTGTGACCTCAGAAACTTTTCGAGGCTGCCGAAGCCGCAGTATTCCATGAATACGTAAACCGTTCCTGGTTTCATTTCATTCCGAAATGAGATATTACACATCGTTATGAATAAATTTGCATGATTACGCAATATTTCTAAAAGAAGAGTGGACTAGTTTTTTCTTCTTTCTACCTTTTTGCAAGTCTTTGGTGTAAGCTCCCTCCATATTCACGATAAAGTTGTGTCTTCCAATATGGGAGAGGATTTTAATCTCCCCGAGCAGGCTGTGGACGTACTCCTTGGATGCGTGCGGACTCACCGTTTTCACCGCCACAAGTTGTCCTTTACACATGGCTTTGTAGACTACGCCATATGCTCCGGATCCGATTTGGCAGTTGTGATCTAGTGTTCCGTTCATAATTCATTTAGATCATCATCAAGAATTAGCGATTCATCTAGAAAATCCTGAAGCGACTCCTCTGCAAAATTAACTCTTTCATCTGCATTCATACATACGTACCAATTGCGAATTCCGTTGGAGAGATCTCGTATTCATTATTGTACGGCTCGTTAGAAAAGTCAGTCGACTGGCTGAGCAGACTGAGCCTCATCGTCTGAGGAGGAGGAGAAAGCATCATGGATGGGATCCCTCTAATCCGACCGTATTTAAACTCCTTTATCTCATCAGTGGAGAGGACGCTCTGTTGAGTTCATAATTAAATCATTTGTATTTTGCAATGACTGCGAAAAACCAATTTATTCATGCATGATGATGATGAGAGACGAACGTGACTGTTCCGGCGATACTTATAAAAGAAGTAAGTCAAAGCGAAAACGACCAGACTGGTAACGGCGACGATGAGGATGGTCACCCATAATGAGACCGTTGTAACCGTCCGTGCTCGCTTTCCCCTGGCTTTAAAAGATGATTACGTCAACAAAATTTGAAACAGTTCAAACATAATTATTTATATTTAATTGCTGTTATTACTTAAACAATCCGTAAAGTTCCACTTGCTTCCATCCATCCCCATCCGACAACTATTGACTACGGTCTGGTCCCATGAGCTCAGCCCGCTCAGTTTATGAATCAATTTGATACACTCGATGTCGTCACTTATGTCGTTATCCAGAAGCTCTAAAGATGATTCATCAAATTCACTAACTTAACTAATTGGTTTCTGTCGTCAGTAAATATTTTGTGATATGACATGGCTTGATGGATTATATTACTGAGACAGTCGAGTTTGCATCCGTTCCTTACACAAAAACCGAGTTCCTCATGGCGTTCGGAAGTACACCAACTATTGGAGATCTACCAATTAAATATAATTGTATTATTCTTTACGGAATAATTTGTGTGAAACAACTAGATTAGCTTAGCTTGATAAATGTACTGAATTTACTTGAAATAGTCCGAGTGCATATTGCTGACAAGGATCTGCTTGATTGCCATCCTGGGGAAAATTCCTCAAAGCTGATGTGTTCCTCTGGCTGAGCTTGTCGGCCATGCATACCCCTCCAAAGAAAAATGGATTTCCCAGTTTTAAATTTGTAAGCGACATTTCTAGCTTGATTGCAGTTTTTATTTTCAAAATGCAAAAAACTTACATTGATCCCTGAAAAAACCGTCAACCCCAGCTTGTTGAAGTCGCTGTGCAATGGCGCATTTTTCAATAACTATATTTCTGTCGATTCCCGAATTATGTGCGTCATCATCGGTAACACCTTGATTTTGAGCGAATACAATAATCGTGGGAAACAAAACGGAAACAATTAAGTTTGAAATCATCCTAGATTTCTTATAGGTAGCTTTAGAGTCGGCGGTGCGGTGGTCGGATCAGTTGCATGAAGCAATTGTGAAAAAAACTGGCAATTTCTAGGCCTGACCTACTGCTGTGCAATACTTAAGCTGAGAGTGACTGTTTCATTTTGATTTTATCTGCGCCTATATTGGATGGATGGATGGATGGATGGAACTGCGGTTTCGGTCATAACTTCAGTTTTTTTTGGTGGTGAATGTGCAACATCCGCCAGCTTCTAGTTACATTTCATACTCCTAGTCATCATAATACAATTCGTGCATTAATCAAGTTAGGGAAGTCGGGATGTAGTTAATGTAGAATGCTGAATTTTTTAACTGACAGAGCTAAGTGAGCTAAAACCACATTCTGTTGCGTGAGTTATGTTCTTCAAGCCATATCATCATCAACATAATCATACCAATATAATTTTATTATAATACATAATAATAATATTACTCATTTTCCACGATTGACAACGTGCTAACTTATTTATAAAGTAATATAGATTCCCAATCAATAGACAATATATACTTTCCGTAGAAATTCAAATGTCTCTAACTATACCCATCTTTCTCATCGATTTTTCAGAAGAATTTGAATCTCGAATTCCCCAAGATCTAACAACAAGTACATCCATATAACTGAATTGGCATTTTATTGTGAGAATAGTACCTTCCACCTTTACTTCACCGCATTAAGCACTTTTCCGGAGGGGCCTGTCAACCCAAAGAGGAAGCGGGGAAACACCCTCATGATAAATAGTTCTACAGGTTCCGGCTCGTTGACGGATCCATGGGTCTGCTCCTCACTTACTTAACAATGCATTATCCTCAAGCACTCACTGGAACGTTCCGTAGCGTTTGGAAACTTTCGGGTCGATTACTGATGCCATATTGTACTGAAGCTTTATATTCTTTCCAAGCCATGTAAGAGCTTACTCGCACACGCCATTCCACGTTTATCTACGCAGCTATAACATATTACATAACACACTTATTTGCATTTCCACTCAAAATAGTCAAAACAAACATTTCTCTATTTAAATTGGCCCGTCCATTTTTTGACCACCTCAAAGTTTTGAATGATTATATCATTTCGCTTTTGACAAATTTTCACACAAAATCTCCACTTACTTATTATTTGTACAGCGTAGCTCCAGCCACTACCATAACCAATTCCAATCCCTTCCTCTGTGTCACTTTCCCTTACATCATCCCCGAAAAAAACATTTTGTCAAAGCTCATTTCGCATTCCCTATTTACTTACCACAAAAGCCATCAAAGCCCAAAAATATGTTTATTTCTGCTGCTCCCGGAGCAATCTTAATATTTCCTCAAGTCTCATTTCATAATCATCAACAACGACTTTCCCTCCCCCTCTCTTTCATCACAGCTCATACAAACTGCCAAGTGCACACTTTCACCAAGAAAATTACTTGTCAGGGAAAGCGCCTCAGCTTTGTAGGCAAATTTACGGCAAGTAAAAAACTCTGCATGGGTGCATTCATATCGTGTGCGTTTCTGAGGGAATGCACTCGTTTTTCACCATTTCCTCTTTCCTCTCGTTCCCCATTACTTTCATCATAATTTAGAAAGCTGAAAAAGGGAACCGCTGTACTTCCACTGCAATTCCAAGCACCAGACCAGAGACCAAGACCAGCAAAAGCTACTTCCTTTCTCCCTATTCTTCAGACCAGTCCCTTTTCCAGAGAAAAAAGACCACTCACATTCCCATTTCCACTACTAAACCATAAAAATCCGAACCAGACACGAGAGAAGAAAAAATTATTACGCAAAACTTTAAACGTTCCGTTCTTTTCTCATGAGAAGTGATATGATATGGAATGATATGAAAAGGGAGAGAGAAAAAATTCTCTCACTGCTTACTTTACTTTAAATGTCATTTTTTTCTGCTGGAAATATATTTGTGTTTATTGTTTGTGCGTGAGTCCTGGGATTTTAAGGGTAACGGGGGAAAGGGAAGTAAATGGAGTGAACAGTCGGACTGGCGACGATGGCGAGGACGACGGGGTGTCTTCCATCCAGTGCTAGACTAACATGGATTGTGTACATTCGGCAAGGGTGGTGTTTTTTTGCCACGAATGAATCATTACTTTATGTAAGGATAAGGAAATACATTTGGAATCGGGATCATCATCGCTACCCATTCAAGTACCAACAACAATGCTTGCCGTATGCCGGGGAGGTTGCGGGGATGTTATTTATGATGATAATGTTTTGCTTTGCAGTGGATGCGTCGCGGATTATGGATTTAGATGAGAAGGGTTCTAGTATGCTATGCTAGATTGTTGAATTTCGCTGAGGTTTGGATTTTGGGTTTTGTTCAAGAGCAAAGAAAATTATTTAGTTTCGGTTGCTTTATTCCTACTCGGAGGAGGATAATGGACTCCTGCTTTGGGCATAACGCAAGCAATATCTACCATTATGTAATCCTATTTATTTATGAAAAATGCGAATGGTATATGGCTTGTGTTGTTATTTGATTGAAAATTGAAAGTGGCAGAGTTTCATTTAGACTTCTCATGGTTTTGAAAAAAGTGGTTAAAGAGTTTTATTGAAATTGGAATGGAAAGGGTAAAAAATCGAGGAAGATGATGGGAAGTTATGTAGTCATTTATCACGCATAATAGAATTATGCTTGTGGATGATGATGATGACGATCATGTGGCTCATGTCAGGGATAATGGGGTTTAATGAAACGCACTTTGCTGCGTATGCGCGCACGGTGATCTTAATGGTTTACTGTTGCAGTGCGTTTGGCAGTGGAGTAAACATAGTCGTTTAAAAAAAATAGGATGATTTACGCCTTGCACTTGATCACATCATACTTAACTATAAATTGGAACATAATGGATTATGTATTTATTTTTTCTCTTTTTAAAATTAAGTATGGAAAGGATGGGAGTGAAGTGTGATGCTGATGCTGATCGTGGTGTGGTTCGATAAAAAAAACCTTTTTGAGAGTTAAAAAGCAATTAAGAAGTAATTAAACGGGGGAAATAATCAAAATAGAAAAAGTCTCCGTTAAAAGTTTGATGTAAAATAAAATACTTTCATGTGGATTATGCATGCTCCATTTAGTTATTTTCAATCGATTGATGTGTAATCGGTGATCTCAGCGAAATCAAGGTCAGTCGGGTCAAAGCCAAGTCGACATGGATGGATTGGAGTAAATAAAACTCTGCATGGAATGGGAAGATAATGAAGTCAGGAACTTGAAGCCAAGTTATGTATTCGTCATTGCGTCAATGCTACTACTGGAAAAATTGCGGTTGGATGAAAAAGGATGAGTAGCCACAGTCCTCCTGCCACATCATATTTTCCGTTGTCAGTTTCAATCCAACCTCTGTCCATGGCGGTAGAACAGTTTGCGAAACAATCCCAATTCCCATACACCATTCTCAAACGATTTATCCAAATGGAGCAACTGGAGACCCCACCGGATCTTATAATCCCCGAACACCGGGTGAGAGTCGGAGTTGCCCAATACTGCGCCGTGGGTTTCGACTTGGAAGCATCCCTTGTCAAGCTAGAGAAGGTTGTGGAGGATGCTGCCGCTCGGGATGTCAAATTCCTCCTCTTCCCCGAAGCCTACCTTTCAGGCTACCCATTCCTGGCCGATGTCGGAGGGGCCTTCTCATTCTTCACTATGAAAGGGAGAAAGATCTACCAGTTGG
>JAQGAI010001904.1:0-13460 GCA_034696905.1 Lepidocyrtus violaceus
AAAATGATATTCAATTTTTTTTTTGGTAGATTCCTTTGAAGGGAAAAAGGGACTCTTCTTCTGTTGCTTTTGACCTGTTTCCATCTATAAAAAAATAGGGAAGAAGAAGAATTAAGGAGAAGCATGATCTGCTCATCATGTAATATGGCATGCTTGTGCCTCCGTTTAGTAAAGGGCTCTTGTTCTTGCATAACATTATCAGGATGATGCTGATGATCAGGAAAATGATTACAAAAAAAAAACTGTCACACTTTTTTCTACAGAAAGGGATCCCGTTTTTTTCTCCCCATTTCCATCTCTTTAATTCTTATTTACATTTCTGCTGGATCATGCATGTCCTGAGGTATGTAATTTATATTTAGAATATGGGACATGCATGGAGCGGAGAAGAAGAAAGAGTTTTTTTCTTCTTCTACTTCTACTTCTGATGAATAATTTTTTCAACCTCATTAGAAAGCAAATACGTACTCCTGACATGAGACAAAAAAATGGATGTTTTCTAAGGAAAAAAACAGGGGAGATGAGTAAATAAATCGGAAGAGGAGTTGGACAAGCATGAATTTCTTTTGTGATCTGGAATGAGATGATTTAAGCATGAATTGGGATGGAAATATCTTGATCATGATATGATCATTTTTATTTTGGATTGTTGACCTAATCCCGTTAAATAGGTACGAGATAGTTTGAGTTTGTTTTCCTTTTTCATGCTCAATCAAGTGATTGCATGCATGTATTAAGCAGGGATTGCATGCTCGTTCGACATCACATTAGCGATTTTCCTTGAAGGGATGATAAAATGGATGGATGAACCGTATCGGGAAGTAAAGGGAGCTGTGTTGTGCAATGAGGCGATATTCCTGGTCCTGCATTTAATTATCGACATGATATGAATTGAATTGAAAAGGATGATGTTCCAGAAAAGATCTCTGGAAAAGTGTCTCTTCATTATTATTAAAATAGTAAATAATGAAGTGGGGAATGGGTTGATCGCTTCGCAATCATAAACACAAAAGTAGAGATAAGTTTAGTAGTTTTCGTTCGTTTTTTTTCTCGGCAATTCGTCGATGTAGGTATTTATCTGCTAGATTTTGGATATGACAATACAAAAGACAATTTGATGAGAAGAATGATACCCTACAGATAGTAGTAGAAGGGAGAGAGGACATAAGAAAAAACTGATAAAAAATGGAAACTCTTTTTACAATTTTTTGGGGGAATCCTAACAGAATATTTTTAACAGTTAATTGTACACAGGGCTTCTTTGAAATTTTAACAGTTGAATTGTGATGCCTTGGGAAAACATCAAGTTAAAAAACTGGAATTCGGAAACTGTCACACAGACGAATGAGATGATAAGTCTTTGACATTTGGCTGACAAATACGAAATGAATCTTTTCGCACGATGCTTTTCAAGCACAAAACGAAACTACTTAAGCTACACATTATAATTTATAATTACTATTTCCCAGAATCTTGTATGCTACAAAGTGGTCCGTACCTCCCAACATGACTATTTTGAGATGACAAAAATAAGTTACATTGTCGCCCAATGAAACACAGTTATGCACATGGTCAGGAACAATTTTCTGAAAGTTAAAAATGGATTCTCACTACAGCTAGCAAAATAAATTTATTATAATCTTAATTCCTTTCCTGATGTTAATTACTGAACGATATCTTCTTCAAGGATATGCATTTTCACCTTAATTTGAGGATGACGAAATCCTCAAAAACATGTTTTATTCACGAAACAATACAAAAAGAAACCTTCCCAGTTGTGTTTCCCTTGTAGCTATCTCTATTGAGCTTGTTTAGACTGCATCATCATCCTCCTCCTCCTATCCATCTTTTCTTGTAAATTTTGTCTGATTGTGTAAACTGCTTACATAGTACATAGAACCTCGGATGAAAAAAAAACTGAGTGAGTGAGTGAGATGGGATGATGTTTAGCTCTAAGCAATTCATATTCTTTTCTTTCAGACTAATTATCTCGGCAATTAATTAAGCATCGTTTCTTGTTCCTGCCACCATTTTCTGCCACCAAATTACACTCCCTTTTGACTATACTTAGGAGTAATTATTCCCTCGAAACATCAACATCACCAATAAAAAACGCGAACATGCAGTGCAGTAGCAGCAGCAGCAACAGATATTGCCCATGACGGACTGCTGATGCCGTTCTCTGATAAAAAATTTAAAATATACTTAAATGAGGATATGAAGAGGTGGGGATGAAAAATGAAAAGAGAATGATCATCATCAGTATTGCGTAATGAGTGGAGTAATATATGCATGTTCATTTTCCAAATAAAAAATTATATTTGTATCTGTTTTAAATATGGAATGAAAAGTACAGAAAATGTTTTGTGAAAAAAAAAAACGAACTGTTTTTTTTTCGTTTCCATCTTACAAGTTTTGCCTGCAGATGTGATTGTATTTTCTGATACGAAAAGCGCAGTAGCTTTTGAGTGAGCACAAAGATTTTTTTAATGATTGTAACTGAAAAGTCATTAAAACGTAGACAATCATCATCATCATTGCATGGCAAAGCATATGAGAATGAAGAATGATGGAATATGTTTAATCATCATCCCCCTCCCGTTCTCCCTCTCCCTTAATCATCATCCTCTTTTCGTATGGTTACTTACATCTAAATGAATATTTGTAAAAAAAAAGAGATGTACATACGATGGTGGTGGTGGTGTGATTCGACTCATTTGGTTGGTATTTTTTTCTTCATTGCTTGAAGGGAAATGGAAGGATTTTTGGGCGTATTTAGATCAGCAGAGCCAGAGCCAAGCACGTAATACCCCACGCTATGTTCTAGTCATGTTCTAAAATGTAAAAAAAAATGATTATCATAAGTTGGAAGAGAGAGAGAGAGGGACATACATCCAAATCCAACATAACAGAAGAAGAAAAAAAAGAGAAATCAATTAAGATCAATTGTGAGGATTTAAGAGGAGAGCTTACCACAGATTGAGCAAAAAGATCATTATTCATTCGTCCACATTTTTTCTCTCTCTCTTTCCACTTGTTTAGCTCGTACTTTACAATACATTCATGCATAATGTTACAGCAGGATCGGTCCACTTGTTAAAAAAAAAGTTCCCCGTGTGAGGGGGATGTGAGTGGATCAGCGCAGTTTTGTGAAATCTCATCCCATCATGTTCCCCCATAAATTCTTTTTTTTTAAACATGCAGATTTTTTTAACATTTTTAATCACAAAAGAAATATCGTCCATTTCATCGTCATTATAATCGTCATCAGAATTAACAGAATCATGTTCATATTTCTTTTGCGCAAAGAAAAATATTTTATACAGAATGCTCAGTGTTCACTGTAAGAATGAAAATTAGTGAGATGAGCTGAGTAAGCTCCTCATAATCAGTCATCGTCAACAACAAAACCATATCATGATACAAAAAAAAAACATTTTTTTTTCACAATGAATGACACAATGAATAAAAAATTATTACGTATTATTATTCGTTAGGGAAGATCCATATGATATATTTTCCTTCTCTATCTCTTTCTTGGCTGGGGCATAACATCTCACCTTCTTGTTATTAGATCTAGAGTAAAGAACTATTAAAAATGAGCGTCATGATCATCATCATAATTTTCATGATGATTATGAATGACCAACTGATTTGCATATGTAAAGGGAGAAGTACATTATTCCTGTAATGGATTGGATTTGGCAGTGTGATGGCACAATATGACAGGAGGGAGACCCATCACCTGTCAATTTAATTTTAGCTAAAGAATATTTTTCTTTGCAAATAAGTACAATGTGTAAATTGGAACGGAGTAGTAGTTTTTATTACTATTATTGACCTGATTTTCATTGATCATCAGCATCATCATCATCACCGTCTTGATTCGAAATGGACTTTAGTTCATTCATTTGGAAAAGGAAAAAATGTTCTTTTTTTTGACTCCGTGTCTCTAGTGTGGGGTATGTAATAATCATTCTTGTGATGTTATTATTATGTAATCGAGAGAAATGTATATTTGCATTGTTGTTTTGTTATTTATTACCGAGTATTATTATATGTATTAGTATTGTTGTAAGTTGGGTTGATGTGTTCATTCAAAATTCTTTTTGACAACAATGCAGGGTTTAAAACGTTAACTCAATTAGTGGCAGGGATTACCAGTCATTGTACATGAGCTATGTTCAATGTGGGCAAATGGAATGGACTTGTATGAAAACAGAGGAGCAAAATTTTTCATCATCAATTATAACTATTATTGCGTCATAGCCCATATCAAGATTTAAAAAAGTGGCCGACTCCCACTGGATTACCAAAGGTTAATAACTATTTTTCTAAAATTAAATTATGCAAATGACAATGCGGCTTCAACGGCTCTGATAACAGTTTACCCTCGCCAAAAAAAAAACATTTTTGCTCGCTCAAAAGTCATAATTTGGTATTGGTGCTTGATCATGATCAGTAATTGACTTGGGTAGGTTATGTCTACTGTGCAGTTGGCGACTATGTCGATCTGATCGATTATCATTTTTTTCTTCTTTCGTTTAACGCTGAATGAATTAAAGAGTATCGGAGGAGTCCTTAATTACCTTGCAAATTATAGGCTTTGTCATCATCACATCCTCATAAACTGCTGGGCTCGTTATCTCTCATGGCCCATTCATATCCCTAAGAAAAAATGGAAACTTCTGAAGAGTGTCGATCACTTCGTATCAGATCAAATAGTGCTCCTTTGCCATTATTGTCGTTATTAGTTTTTTCTTCAAGTGGACTTTGTTTTTCTCTTATATTTACCTTCATTATTAGTGGCAGGGTAATTGGGGATGAAAGCTGCAATTGCAGTGCAGTTTCTTCAAGTACTGAAGCCAGCTAACTGAAAATTACGAGCGAAGAGTAAATAACTCAGCTGCTAATTTATTCATTGAGTTCACTAAGTCAATGGGAGCTGGTATGGCCAGGCCAATTGCAGTAAATCAGCAAATGGAAATAAATAAAATTGAGAAATTCGATCCTTTTTTCTCGAGGTTGTCTTCAACTGTCCTGCCCTGTCTGATGATGGGATGATGATGAGATGTCTCATCTTAATGTGGTTGATGCTGATGATGATGATCATGATGATGATTGCGTGTTTTTTTAGAAAAAGTAAAACAGTAGGTACGATAAAAGGGACCAGTCACATATTACGCCATCAGCTCAGGTGCCTTTTTAGAATTTAGACTTGAGTCAATTTGGATTTTTTTATCCAACGTCACATTTTCCCCGTCCCCTGTAAAGAGACATGAACCATATCACGATTAATGATGAAAGGGTCATTTTCTTCACACCACACCAGATCCTCGTCATCATCACCACCACATCAAATTTTTAACCCTTTTTTTACATGGATAGTTTTTCTTACAGAAAAATAAAATCCAATTAATAATATGACTCAACATATGACATGACATGGTACAGATACTACTACAACAGGAGCATCGGATCAGCAGCCAGAGAGCAGCACGAAAACAATAAAAAAATCTTGAATTTTAGTTTTTTTTTACCTCTCGCTCGCACCTGGCATATTACAGAGAAAACGCAAACATTCATTTAGTTTTATAGGATTTTTCGGCCAATTATCGGGATCATTGCATGCATGAGCTGGTGATGTGCTGATCAGATCAGATCAAGTGAAATGAAATAAGCTATTTTTCACGAATTATTTTTTATTATTTTTTATATCATTTCAGGTTTTTTTTCTTGCTTTAATCAATAAAAAATAATTTTCTTGATATTATTTTTGAGGTGGTGACCGGGATGATGATGGTGATGATCATGAAGAAAATTATCATTATTTTCATCATCCTCAAAAGTTGATTGGGAATTTTTTGACAGCTCAGCAGCAGCATTCATTGCCCTTGATCTGATCTGATCATGATCATCATCATCACTGCCTATTCCTAATTCATACAAAAAGATTTTTCCTTCGATTCCGTAATAAGCTTGATTGAGATTCTTGAGCAGTTGCTCCTGAAAAATAAATGTATTATGCATTGAGTTCATTTTATGCAAATTTTTCTTCAACTCTCTTTCTCTAAACTTGACTCTTTCTAGAAATTTCTTCATTTTCTTCGAGAAAAAGCGAGTTCTGCTACTTGCGGCGATTCCTACCATATTCCTCCTTAATTTACTTCGTGCATAAAGCAAAGTACTGAAATGAATATGAATGGATTTTTTTGGGGGAAGGTTAAAATTTATGAATTCTTCATTCAGCCTCAAAAAATTATTTTTTTATCTGAAATTGAGGAGGACGCCGCCTCCTTCATGATGATATGTAAAGGATGTGTTTATTGTAAATAATGAAGTTCAACAATGGAATGGGGGAAAGAAAAGAGTAAACAACTTACTTAACTTTTTTTATCTTTAAAAACAAGACTGAGGGAATGTTTTGAAATTGAATGTAATAAATTAATTGGTGTAGAATGTTCCTCCAAGTGAAACAGATTACGTTACATTACATCTTCATCCAATCCACCCCACAGTACTCACAATATTTTGAAGGAAAATGGCAATAAATTAAAATTATATGAAGCACCAGCTTACTTACAATAAGATGATCTCATCAGGTGAAATATCCAAAAAGAATATGAAAAAAAAATCTTGCATAATTTTATTGAGTAGCCATGTTTTATATTTTCCTCCCTAATAATTTTCCCTCAGCATCAGCTAGCTCCTCATGATCATCCCTAATATTAATGATGAGCTCTTTTTTTACAGGAGAAAATTTATTTAAGAAAAAGGTGGAAAAAATGGGTGCGGAATCTGGCTTTTTCTCCTGTAAAAACCAACCCGGTTCATATGTAGTTAATACTTCATTCGTGGCTGTCTTCACAAGTTTTTTCTCCTCAGCTTTTTAATACTTAATCAAAAAGAAATGAGGCAAAAAAACCAAACCCTCCTCCACAACATTATTCCGCAATTACTGAGACTCTCAGAAGAAGATGATGATCTGCTTGTTCTTCTTCAGAAGGAAAAAAATTGTATTGACTTATTGCAGGCTGTGAGTCAGTAGTTGGTAGTTAGGATCTTCTCATGATAATGATCATCATCATCATCAACTTTCTTCTTTCGCTCGGCCCTCGTTTATTAATGCAAATGTGCAAATAGACTTGGGGAAGAGGAGAGCAAAAGTGGAAAGAAAAAAGCGGGCTCGTAAACATGATCTTTCTCTGGGGAAGAAATGACATATAAGCCAGTATCTATACTCTCGTCATATATATGTAGAGGGCCAATATAGGCGTGGCAGGTTAATTGTAATTAAGTAGCAAACTCGTAAATTTTATCCAAGCTAAAAAAAGGAAGATGAAGAGGAGCCCAAGCTAAGCTCAATCCCTGCTCATTCCTTTCCATTTGTGTTTTATTTTACAAACAATTTGTTTTATGTTTTGTTTGTGGAGTGGAGTCAGTAGAGAGATAATATTGTTAATTTTGAGGATGAATATTAGTTTGACCTGGGAGGATTGGATTTCTGTGGCAAATTGGAAGGTGTGCTGATGAGCATCTTTTAGTCCTTCCTCCTCCCAAGCAAAGCAAATAAATTAGTGAGATATGCCCAGCTTTATGAAGTTTTATGAATGTGGTGTGCCAAAAAAATGAAATGATCCTAGTCTGGTTTTGATTTTAAAAAAGAAAAAAGTTATTTTTTCAAAGAAAATAATGTGCCTATTTCACATAAGCATGTTCACAAAGCGAGCTTCAGTTGTTTCTAAATTTTCACCAATTGAAATAAAATATCTATCATTTGAAATGAAAATAGCTATAATCAGTTCATCATTTTAGTGTTTGCGTGTACATATGACCATGCATATAATTATATATACTGGCTGGGTTTTTGCTGGTTTTTTGAATTCAATCTTTAAAACACGCAAGCAAGCGCAAGTAAAAGCAATAATGAATTGTACTTAAGAATAGTGGTTAGAGTCATTCATCAATTGGGTATGATTTGAAGAAAAACAGGTGTGCTGTGTATCAATAACTTTGCTCGAATTGATTTGATTTTTTTTTCAAAGAAATTGGAGTTCACTTTTTCTCTTGAAAGGTTTGGCTTTGGCCATTTACCACAACTTTATTTGCGTTTTAATAAAATAAAAATCTGTAACTTTTGAGTAAAAAAATCACTTTGGATTCAATTTCCTTTAGGGCTATCTAAATTGAATGGAGTTTGTGGAAGAAATTGAGTCGGAAAAGTTGGCTTCAGGTGGATGGACTCAAGACTCACCGTCACCACCACCAGCTCAGCTCAAATTGAAATTGCTTATTCATTTGTGGAGGAAGCAGAGGAGAATGGAATGGGAAGAATAAGTAAAACAGAGAAACCTCTTGTTTTTAAAATACAATTCCACAGAAAAAAATATGGTCTGGTATTCTTGCTTTGGGTCTGACTGAACTTGCACCAATAATTTCTCTTTCCAACCAAACCAAACCAAGTCATATTCTTTATTACTAGTTTTCACATATTTATGGATTGGTGATGCATAAATAAGATTAGCCAAAAAAGAGTGGAGGAAAAAGTCAGACCAAACCAAACCAAAATCTCAAAACTTTACTTTAGTTTTTTATTGTTGTATCTGGACCACAAGAATATGAAACTTCCTTGTTGGTTTCCTTCTGCATGAACGGCGGAGCGGAATGAAGAAAAAAAGATGAACTTATCGGGATTGACTTGCCAAGACTCATATAATACCAAAAAACCGTGCATGCGAGCCATTAAAAAACGAGTCCACTTTACATATGGGAAGGAAGACAAAAAAATCTCATATTTTTCCTTGAATGCTCCTGATTATGACTATGACTCAATGACTTGCTCTGGTTGTTCCTCCTGCTCCGAAGTTTCTTTTACAGAAAAATGAATAACGCAGACAATGCATATTTAGTTTTTCCTCTTCTCCTCCACTTTTTACTTTTCTTCAAAATCTGGTAATGAGTTATACACTTGGAACATCCGTACAGACCAATAAACATGTAAAGCATATAAATGAATGGGTTAACTTAAAAAAGAAATATTTTGTTTTCAAGAAAAAATATTATTATATTTGTAATAAGCCGAGTTTTTACTCGAGAAAAGAGAAAGAAGTAGAGATGAAGTTTGAAGAGTTGTACTGATTTTTTTTACTCGCTCCCATCACCATTCTCACATGATAAATGATAATAATTCCGTTTTTCCAATACTCTCTTCTCGTAAGTTATGTTATATGTGGTTGGTTACTTAAGAATTGGACTAATATTTCCTTCAACTGGCAGGAGCAGCCACCAGAAGAATATCGTTTTTTTTTCTTCTTATTATTCTTTACTTGACTGAAAAAACGGAGTGGACTTTATTTTTATTATTATTATTTGACCACCACCATCAACATCATCATCTTCTCATAACATCTTATGACTATGGTTGGTATTGCTATGATTGTTTCAGTAAAAAACCTCAAAGATTCAAGTCAACTCAGAAGAAGAAAAAATCATATCTATTGAAACAGGTTCGTCCAGTTTTGGGAATAAATTTTTAGCGTTTCGATATATTTATTTTTTTCCTCGAAAAAAGCTCACTTTTTCCATTAGGAAAGGAAGGAGAAAATGGTCATTCATGGCCAGGTTCAATTGTTACGATTGGGATTGGACCGAACTGAATAAGTCAAGTAAAGTGAAACAAGTAATGCGATAGGATTATGTGGGATCAGTCAAGTCAGAATTTAAAAAAAAAACTGAGTTTTTTTCAGTTCAGTTCAGGACAAGCCAGAATCATCATTTTTCTTCGTCATAAAGTCTGATTTTTTTAATAATAATTTTTTTTTCTCAAGAAAAAATATTATTATGTGTATTGGATTTGGTTACACTTAAAAATTATTGTATTTCTTTTTGAGCTTGTTCGTGTTTATGATGATGATGTTGAAAACGAAGATGATTCACTTTTTCAAAATCAGTTCAATATTTTTGCTAGAAAAAAATATGGATTGCGTGATGGGGAGCAGTATATATATTCATTTCATTTTTCTACATAAATGCTCTAACGTGCTTACCTATGTTTAGCCTTTACGTATTTTACCTTCCAAGTAATAATAATGATTATTGCTAAACCCACTTATGAACAAAACTGATGGTGATGAGATGATGATGAAGAGGAGAGGAATAAGTTTTAAGAAAGAAAAACAAGAGCAGAATGAAAAGACTTGAAGAAGAAATGATGAGACATGTCATTGTAAAGTTGATGGGGCAATCTAGATTTACATCTGCAGAACCAGTCAAAAAGCAAACGTCTCATCTTTCATAAAAAACCGAGAATCGTAAAATAAGAGAGGATTTGAAACCTGGCTGATTCTCAGCTTTTTTGCTCATGGAGAAAGTAATGATATTAAGTCTTCAGCTAGTAAATAATAACGAGGGATAAGTAATTCGATTATACAATAATTTTTCTGCCAATTTCTTGTGGAAAATGGAAAACAATTAGATGGTTTTGTGCATCTTTTTCAATTTGCAACTTATATTTGTATTATACCGAACATGTGTCAGGAATCTGTACATCTCGGATACAACGCTTTTTTGCATTTATTTTTAATGGACAGAAAAATTACTCATTTGAAATGAACCTTTTAAAAACGGAATATGGCAAGTTCTACTTCCACATCCTTCCAATCCGATCATGATGATGACAGCTGTACAGCACCTCTACCTACTCAATAGTCACCCACTTGGAATTTTATTGTTGCATAATAATATAAAACAGTCTAGTTAAACTTCCCCCTTTTTGTTCCTCCTTAAAACACCTAATTCCATCGCCAACTTATTTATGACTACATCACATACACACATACGAGTACATACTTATGCGTGGGTTTGCTTACAAGCCATTAGCTGGGAGCAGACTAAAGTGTACAAATTATTAGTAGAGGAGGACATGACACTTTTAGAGAGAGAACATTTTTACTACAACAATGGAGTGGAGGAATCAATGTTGCTGCTGGTGCATTGATAGATTGATTGATACAAATAAAAAAAAGGAGGATGGTCTGCAATTTCAACGGCAGAGCAATTTACGGAACAGAAACAGAGCCAATTCAAGAGTCAACCCACTCCCTCAACAGAAAATAAAAAAGTGAGCTGAGTGCGTAAAGTAAAAGTTAAAATGCAGAACAGAGCATCATCCTACATAAGACCAGAAAGAACATTCATTATTTGCACTTTTACTAGCCCAGTTCATGCAATCATCATCATCATCAGAAAAGTGCAGCGACTCTCTGGCCATCATCATCACCAGTACAACTTGCTACAGACAATTTTCCATTCATTCTTCTTCCCAACTTGAAAATGCACAAGAGCATCCACAACTTAACGGCCAGGCTAGCCAAGTGCATTAAATGGAAACATGGCTATGAATGAATGTAAGCTCATGGGATTTTATGACCCTCTACTATCTGTACAGGCTGGACAAGATCATAAATTTCAAGTTGATATCTCTCTCAGCCAGAGAGAGTGAGGAAAGGAGAAACCTTCTTTCTTTCAAGTGAGCAGAGCAATATGCCATGCGAGCAAATTCGAGCAAAAGAGCTCTCATGCGAAAATGCTGCTGCTTGCAGATGCGACAACATTTTGCATGGCCCATGCAAGGACGGCGGTCTTGTCATCATAATTGACAGAGATGAGATGGGACGATGATGGTGATCTTACCCATGCCATGCAATACATTGCAATAATCTTCCCCTTTTCTTTCTGTTGTCAACGTGTCAACCTCATTTAGTATGCAAGGCTGTGCATCTTCCTCCTGATAAAGGCGCGGTGAACACGGCTTATTTGTCTGTTTCTCGCGTAAATAAATCTTCCTTAAAAACTTCAAAAGGTGGAGTGGAGGTATCTACATATAAATTACTAATTAATTAGTGAAAAATCCATCTATCTGATCATGAATCACTATCTTTTGGCAATTACTCATTACGTCATTGAATTAAAGCCCGTCTTCCCCTTTCCCGGCTAATCTCTTGATTTTGAACTTGTCCAGATCCCGATTTCTTCCCATTTCCCGTCTTCCGTTATCTTATCACCCCAAAATAAAATAAAATCCCATAAAGTTCTCCACATGGCCTGGTTTTCTATCCTCTTAACTGACTCACGAAAGAAAGGAATGCGGGGGTGAATTACTGAACACAGTCATGTTGAAAGTTGTTGCTTTTTTCTGTTCTCACTCATTTTCTGGTGTTAATTTGGTGAGCAAAATGGGGTTGAATGTGGGAAAACTCGTGTTTTTCCTTCTCAAAGCAAAGCAATAAAAAAATGAGAAAGAGATGCAGTTAAGATTAGGGAAAAAATAGATTAAGGCTATATTACACTTTACTCAAGTCTGGTGCACACCAATTATACAGAAATTTTTCTTATATGGATGGGGTCTGGCATTTGTTAAATCCGGTAAATATTTGAATTTTCCATCCCATAAAACTGAAACTGCTTCATTTTTTCTTCCACATATTTGTGATAGTGATAATATGGCTTGGGTATATGTTTGTTAAGTAGAGCAATAAATTTAAAATATTTCAATAATAAAATCCAGTTAATTTCCACTCTCCACTCGAATAATAATAATAACTCTCTTTTTATTTGCTCAGAGATCACCACAAGCTATATTACTTACAAGTGAAATAAATATGCAAAAAAACTGAAGATTCGAAGATGATTTATGCTAAAACGGGTTTTTCCCTCCCTTCTCAAAAAGCAAGATAAGAATGTTTTGTGGAGAAATTATTACTTACTTATCCAAGAAGAAGAAGGTAATAAAGTGGGTGGAGAAATTTTTATTTGATGGATACCTGATATCATATCATCTCATATCAATATCGATGGTTTTAAGAAGACAAATAAAAAGAACAGATGCAAATTCGCGAGAAAAAAAAATGATAATCAAAGCCAAGAAACCAGATTCCCCCGAAGTTTGTTTTTAAAGTGTAGCTATATCACTTTTTATGAGCTTGGTAATGAGTTTGCGAACAGTGATAAACGTTGTTTTTGTGTCAGTTCCAGATCAGCCAGCATCTTCGTATCATCATCATAATCATCCCGATCGCAGTCGCTCTCGACACTTCAGTTGCGTTTTGGGTTTTGCTGTGTTGTTGATTGGCTTGATTTTTAACTAATTATGACTATGACACTATGACAGTTTAGTACTTTTTAGTAGTCTAGTGACCCTGTGTGGTATTGGGTAAAGGTCTCAGGTACATAGTCTGATACTGATATATATGCCTTTTGTTTTGGTTGGTTATGCCATTGAGTAATTATAAAAGTGCTTCACAATCCCAAAGCAAACCTAATTAGGTATTAAAAAAAGTATGATATAATTTTTTACAGCTTCGGTCGGTGTTCGCTACAACAAGTTACCTAAAACACAAAACGTAACGCGGAAAGTTTCCCAGTCATCGACAGGTAGTGTGACTTAAAATTAAATTAGAATT
>JAQGAI010001905.1:0-13457 GCA_034696905.1 Lepidocyrtus violaceus
AGACGGTTTGATTTTCCAAAACGTTTTTGTTTTTTGAGTGCACTTTTTCTTGAATTCCAATCGGTGAAGTGAAGTAAAAAAAAGTATAACATACAACAACATAACATAACAATTTACAATAGCTATTAAGAAGTCAACATTTTTTAATTGTTGAATAAAGCTAAAGCTGTCCGTTAAGTTGTAAGTAGCGTTATTTTTTTTAAGTCATCTTCAAAAGAAAAGTGTTCATAGTTTGCAGTTAGTCAGTAAAGTTGAAAGTACATACACATAGGGAAGGGTTTGAAACTTTGAAATATTGTAAAAGCCTCGATGGCAGCAGCTGCGAGGAAGAAGAGGTTGGAGTTGGAGGAGGATGATGAGGATGACGACATGCTCTTCGTAGAAGAGGTAGTAGGTCAAGGGTCGTCAAAAAAAGTGCCTCCACAACAACCGGAGACGGAGTTCGGGCTGCAGCCAAGATTCTTCAAAGAGAGTTTGAAAACGTTGGAGGAGCTTGCAAAGTTCTTGGCTTGCGTGAAATGGTAAGAGTAAAAACAAATTTAAAATGAATGGATGTTGACGAGGTATGTTGTTGAAGCTGTTAAAAATTAAGAATACTTTAATTATTGACTAAAAGCGTTAAAAATATTTTAATACAATCAACAATTTTTGTGGGATTTTTAGCGGAAAGCTGTCACAGCAAAGGATCTACACTTTGGGGAACTGTACCCACAAGTACTGCGAAAAATGCGTGACGTTCTCAGCCGGAAAGCCGTGCGTGACCTGCAAGGCAATCGCTTATCCAAAAGACGCCAAGCCTGACCTGTTCTCCACTTCCATCCTGAATGAAATCCCGGCGGTCTACTATGCTATTGCCAGAATGGAGAAAATGGGGATTAAAAACAGTGACGAAGAAGAAAAGAAAAGCCCATCTCCAGATCCGGCGGACGTGGAGGAGAAGCAAGTTATTGACTTGGAGGAAACGACTGGAATATATAGCAACGATTTGAAGAGCATCCCCCATCCATTCTCCCCGCCGACGGAAAACTCTTTGAAACTGCTTCCTGGTAACAGCGATGAAGAGGAGGGGGAACCAGAGATGGAAATGGATTTCTTCGATAAAGAGGAGGAGGACGATAATGGAGACGGGAGGCAAGAAGTTTTTGCTGCCGAACTGGACGAAGAAGTTTTTGAGAATACGCCGGTTTCACATATCATTCCGACATCTCCTGATCCCGATATCATGGAGGAGACCCCTCAGCATAAACTCAACACCAGCATGATTGCATTTAACAAGAAGGGTCGACCGTCGGCCAAGAAACTTCAGCCTAAGGTTCTTCAAATGGACTCCCCCAAGAAGAAAGGACCTTCTTCCAAGTTTTCTGCTGAAACTGTGGCCGTTGAAACTCCAAAATCGTCGGAGCAAAAGAAGATTATCGATAATGATGAAACTTTGTTCTCAGAGGAAGAATTGTTTAAAAGTCAATCAGACGGTAGTGCCGGAAAAGGAAACCTGCCTGTCCTTACTCCTCACCCTCCAGACCAAGTGGAAGGAACTTATCAAAAGAAAAAGTTGGAAGATAAGCAAAATCCTTCAAATGATGATAACAAAAATGGAGAAGACGGTGAAGCCAAAGCGGCCAAGGACGATAAGAAGCCGAAACGAAAACTTAGTAGTAAGGGATTTTTCAGCTCCAGCAGTTCTGAAGAAAGCTTCCCCCCAGCTCTAACTCCACATCATTCAATCAAGGCTACAAAAATGGGGAAAACTGATGACAAGCCATTGACCAAAAGCGAAGCACCCAAGAAAAAAACTTCATCCAAGCCTGAAGCTGTAAATAAGGCGAATATAAAGCAATCAGAAGCCATGGGAAAGGGGAAGGAAGCCTGTGCTGAGGTCGAGGATACAACAACCATTTTGGAAGAACTATTTCGAAGTCCAATTAGTAAAGGCGGTGACAGCAAAACAGGAAGAGATTTGCCCATCCTTTCCCCTCACATTCCTAAACAACAGGTTATAGTAAGCAAAGTTGTTGAGAAGTCTGGCAGAAAACGCAAGTCATCGGAAGATAACACTGGAAATTCAGACACCATCGGAAGCGGAAAGAGTAATGATAACTCGGATCCACCACCATCAGAAAAACCCAAGAAGTTCTTCAAAAGTAGGAATATTATTCGAAGTTCCGAAGAGGAGGAGCCACCAGCTCTAACTCCCCATCTGAAAGCGGTGACACAAGATGAAGACTTCAAGACGAAAAAACCTAAGAGGGCATCGGCAGCTAAGCAATCTCCCGCTGTAACAACTTCGAACCCAAAAGCGTCTATAGAAGATAATGAGGATGACTTCAAACCCAAATCTAAACGGGCGTCTCGAAAATCTTCAGCTGTGACTCCAACTCCGCAATCGAAAGAGGTTATGGAGGACGACGAGGATGACTACAAACCCAAACCGAAGCGGGCGGCCCGAAAATCTTCAACTGTGACTCCAATTCCACAATCAAAAGGAGTTACAGAGGATGAGGATGACTACAAACCCAAATCTAGGAGGGCATCTACAAAGTCAAAAACATCGTTGACCACACCAATGAGCAGTAAGCAACCTGAAAGCAAACTTAAACCCCAACCCGATGAGAAGCATTCACCAGTAGTAGCAGAGAAACGCAAATCTCAGCCGAGGGCAGGAAAGTCTAAATTTAACATATCCATATCCGGAAGCACTCCTCAAGGTGAAGATGACGACTTACAGATGAACTATGAGTTTGAGCAGAAAGCCGCAGAATCGATGCGGAAGAGGCGAAAAATCTCTATTGGAGGGAATCCGAACACCTCATCTATCTCGTTGATGGAAAGTCCTGGCGGAGCCTTGAAGGACAAGGAGAAGAGGAATGCTAAGGGAGAAACTGGTCTACACGTTGCTTGTCGCGCTGGACAGTTTGATAAAGTGAAGAGTCTTGTCGAAGGAGGTGCTGATGTGAATGCCACAGATAATGCTGGCTGGACACCTTTAGTAAGTATTTTAATTTTTCTAACTAAATGAAGTGCTGAATTTGTAGTGGGTGATGAATAAGATAATGATGAAATCAATTTAAACTAAAACTTCCCTTCTTTTCGCAGCATGAAACCATCGGAGGAAAATCTGAAACTAACGTGAAAGCAATTATTGTCCGCTTCCTTTGCGAAAACAACTGCAACATCAATGTCGTAGGAGGGCCTGACGATGATACTCCCCTTCACTCCGCATCGGTTTGCGGTCTAGAGAATATTGTTGAAGTCCTCCTTGAGTTTGGAGCATCGCCAAACATAAGAAATTCTGAGGGTCGGCTACCGGTTGACGTAGCTTTCAATGACATTATCATCAAGATGTTGGCTGAAAAGACAAGCGCCTCCACATCAGCAGAAAGCAGCAGCGCAACAGCAACCTCGCCGAATTACAACAGCGCATTGACCACTTCCACCGAAGAGGACCCTGCAGTAATCCAAGTGATGTTGAAGAAGGCTCTGGTCTATTTTAATTACGAGCTGGAACCAGCCCTTCTCGACGAGGTTAAAAGGAAGTTGAAACTGAAGCTGTCGGAGAAATTGACGTAAGTGGGAAAGTTAATTTTCATCATTATCATTCATAATAAAAAATCCATCATTCTAAAGATTAATATTTCTCAATTTAATTAAATAATATTAAATCGTTTCAGATCCAATGTCACCCATATTGTTCACTATGTGAAGGATGAAGACAAGACTCCCATCCGTGTCCCATTTTCAATTGAGTATGTTTTCGGCTTGGCTCATGGAATGTGGCAAGTGAGCCATGATTGTGAGTGACTCATTCAAACATTGTTAATGCTGATTCTTATGTTTATTTTACGAATCAATTCAAAATTCGTGTTCATAAATTAACATGATGTTGTTGTTGTCTATTTTTATTTTTTAGGGATTGAAAAGTCCATTAAAGAATCCAAGTGCCTTTCTCCAACTGCTTTCGAAGTAGTAGGGAATACTGAGGATGCTAATGGGGCCACACATCGGTATCCTGTTAGCGCTCGGATTAATAAAGAAAAGGGGGTAAGCCTGTTTTTGAGCATGCTATGAAATTATTCAACGAATATTATGTTATTGTAATAATTGGCTAAACTTTTCTCTCCAAACATTTAATTTTTAGAATCCGGGATTGCTCGATGGCTTTACCTTTTACTTGTACAAGACCTGTGGCTACGAGTCCAGCGGTAGCCAGGAGGATCTCGGGTTGAAGTTAGGCAAAAGAGAGCTTTCCACATTGATCCAAGGTGCTGGAGGAAAAGTGACTAATCGGGAGCCGGATCCTGACAGTGTTGATCCACTGGAACACCCCACTCGTTTTCATGCAAATCAGGGCAGCCCCAGCCAAAGTCCGTTTGTTCTAACTAGCCACGTCATTTTGTACGATGAGAAAACGATCCCACCCAAAGGGAAAATGTATACAATGGAACACGTTAAAACTTTAAAGTCTAATTGGGTCATTGAAAGCATTGCCAAGTTTTGTCTGGAAGATCCAGAAGACTTTTATTAGAATCTTACTTCTCAAATTCGTTTTCCATGTAAAATACTTTAAAAAACTAATTGACGGTTAATCCCTTGGTTGGGAAAAAATTGACGATATTGACGTTTATAGTTCTTAATTTACTTTGTAGTAACAGTTTTCGTTTCAACAAGATTGTAATTTGTTTCTCTTAATTGTTTCTGTGTACTTTTTTTTCTGTTAAAATTCAAAATTCATAGATTTAGCTCACTCCCTCAACTCCGTTACATTTAGTAAGTAGCCTATTTAATAGTCATCAATGACAGCTTCTCTACAACAAACTTGTACATTTGCATTTTCGTGACAGTCATAATAAATAACCTTTGTTCCTTAGAAAAAAAAGTATCTCTGTTTGCCTCAAGATCGATTTCACAGGTGTCAAGTTTTAATCCATCCATGTACTTACTACACGTACCTATAAGAACTTACTATAAATAGCAACGCAGGGCAGGCACGTGACGGCAATGAATACGTTGATCATAAGAGGATATAATATACATTTATACTCTGATCGTTGATCCTCTCTCTAACTAACGGTAACGGTCTATGTGTATGTATGAATGATTCTAATCCTAATCCCGAAAAAGTGACTCTTTCCCTTGGACTTGTCGGCACCCTCATAAAAAGATTAGACAGGGAGCAACAACAAAGAGATATTTTTGGCATTATGTTGAACTACCAAAAGAACTAACGCACCCCTTTAAGAAAATACGAAAAGGAGTGTATTTACCAGCATGTTTTCATTTGTGAAAGAAGTTCATGGCATAGTTCAGCATTTTATTTCATTCCTTCATTCTGTACTTGCATTTGCATCGGCTATATCATCTAAAGTAGAGTTATTTTTTACTGACAAAATTGTGCAAACAGTTCCTTTTTTTAAAGTATGCCATTCACCTATACCTATTTACTTCTCTTGTGCTTCGTAGCCATTTCTCATGGCTATAAAGACAGCATGAAAGGTGCCGGTGGTGCAACGTTCGGATTCACAGAGCACATCGTAATAATAATACATACTTAACTTACTTCTTCAATATTGCAATTAATTCCTCCTGAATTTACATACAATAATATTTTAACTTCCGATTTCTCATCTAATCATTACAATTTACAATTAAATAGGCTCCAGTCTACTGCACAAATGACTGGATGTGTAATACCTACTGTGCTCCTGGCCGAATTGCATACTGCCCCAGTATCCACAAAATGGGGCCGGAAGTCAAGTACGGGACTTGCTTCTGCTGTGATGACCATCTCGGATATTTGGAGCAATCTTCCTACGGCTGCAGCGGCTCATGTAGTCAAGTCTATGCTAGGATCATGGCGGAAACCAAGTCGCCCCAGGCTTGCGACAAAGGGAACAACGGCTATTTTTCTTGGTTCAGCGGACCAGTCGTCCGTCAGGATCCCAATGGGATAAGGAAGGATAATAAGGAGGAGCATCCCATAATCCCAATTAAAGTTAACATGTAAAATTAAAAATAATGCCTATTCACTTCAGTTTTGTAATTAAGTTTTGATTTCATTAAGAGAAATTTTATTGATTCATTTTAAATTATTATCTACAACTTACAATTATTTTATTTTATTCACGCAGATTCATTTAGTTTTATTTATTACAATATAATTTGTCACCTGAAATCGGAATCACATTGAAATTGTTCACGGTTAAAGTTAAAATTATTTATAATAATGATTGACATCGTAATATTTATTTATAAATTTGTGAATAATATCATTTGCTTCCTTTCAAAAACGGACACATGAGTAGTAAAGAAGAATTTTGTAAATATATTTTTTCCCTTTGTAAATCACAATCAGTCAATCAAATCATTTTTAAGTCTTATATTTTTTCATCCTAAAAAGTAACTGTTTCATATTTAACATAACAATAACATTTCATTTCATAGCAGCTTAATTATCTAAAATGGCTCATTAGTATTCATCTCATGTCAATGGCTGGGTGCAAGCCAATGCATGATCGTCCTTAATCATCAAACGTACTCTGTGAAGTCGTCCACACCAAAGGAGTTGGTCCTTTTGGGCAAGGCCCCGCTGTTCCCTCCGGTGGCGCCAATGTTCCCGGAAGAGCCTGCAGCAGCCCCTGCCACTCCTCCCAAAGACTCACTGAGCTCCTGTGTGGATAAGGAGAGACCTGATGCGGCTGCCGCAGCCCCTCCACCAATCAAAGAATCGGGGAATAGTCTTACCCTCAGCCGTTTAATTGCTCGGAGTCTCTCCAGCCAGTTGGAAGCGTAGGGCTCAGAATTCAAAGATATCTTTCGATAAATCATGGATGCGAGACTGGAGTGGAGGGCAAGCTGTCTTGCCATGATGGGCAGGTTTTGATCGGAAACGATTTTCACATCCGTGTGCCCAATCTGTTCCGACAAGCTGGGCTTGGCTTTGACGAAAACGCGGTTGGTGCGGTGGTCCAGGGGCTGGATAATCACACAAGCGTAGAGAAATTGGCACTGCAAGAGAAAACAAAGTCGAATTCGGTTAGAACCTTTAACTTAATTACAGTTAGCTAATCAACGCATGGCTCAAGAATAGAATAATTTGTTACCTTTATGGTTGAAATGTCAAACTCCTCCTCCGAATTATTGTAAACGATCGCAACAAAGTCATTCCCGATATGCCTCTTCTTCCCGTTACAATTGGGATCGGAGCTAATCCTCGTCGGCATGAGGGTGGCCACATGAAAGATGACTTGCATCACATCATCCCTCCAAATGCAGCCAAACTCCCCGTCATCCACCCCCCTTCCATCCAATCCCCCAAGGAAAGTCTTCTGAGGATCCACTTCGCTCAGTTTAATGAGCGTCCCTAGACCCTGAAGGAAGTCCCTGTACCTCAGGCTCCCATGGGAGTTCTGGAATATGGACACTTCATTCTTGGCCTGTCCCGGGCCCACATAGAGCACCCCGATTTTGTGGGTTTCGTAAGGTGGGATGTAGTCCAGCACTTTCAAACTGTTTGTTGTACTCTCATTGGAAGGGAGGGGGAGTGGCTTGCTCGACGTGTGGCTTCCGAATATTCCCTGGCCGCATAGCTGGAGAAAGATGAAGCTCGGAGAGATGCCTGAACGAATCCCGGGATCTGTGCCGCCCAGTACTCCACTTCCACTGGTAAGTCCTCCCAGTCTGGCGGCATCTCCTGCCCCCACGCTCATATTCCGACGGATGGTTGGAGCATTATTTCGTCTTGCTGGAGTCATCACCGAAATCGTAAACATCCTGTCTCGTTTCAGTGGAGTCAAGCTAAGCAGATCCTGTTGAGGCTGGGGCGTAGGTGGTGGGGAGCTTGAGGCGGACACCGACTTCTGCTGAGTTACTGGCGCGGGTGCTTCCTCACTCTCCGACTTTCTTGATGTCTCCTCCGGAATGGGGTCACATGAGGATAAATAGGTTGTTGAAACATTCTGCTTCTGTCCATTACTCCCACCCTCGTCCTCCTCCCCAATCCCCTCCTGCCTTGTTCCTGGAGGTCCTTTCGCCATTTCCGGAGATGAATTCGACCGTTTCACAGGTTGCTTCTTGGCTTCCTCCTCCGTAGGACTCCGTTGTCCCTCTGGCGGTCCAAACTCTGCCTCATTCTTGGCTTGGATTTCATCGGCAATGCTCTCCCCACTTCCGGTCTTGGCGGAAAGACTGACATCCTGAGAGGAGGAAGATTGTTGCTGGTCCACATGATCCGACCCATCTCCCCCCAAATCTTCTACTTTACCCCCACCAACTTCCGCACTCCCACTTCCACCATCCGTCCCATTTTCCAACTCATTCTTGGCCCCTTCCATAATATCATTCACGTACATGGCGCACAAGTTGCTGACCAGTCTGTCCCCACCACCCATCCCATGTATCCAGCCGGATCCCCCACCCCCAATCAGGTTCTGGACCCTCATCATCCAGCTCGTGTTCCCTGTCGGCCTCCTAATCAATATTTCAGCCCAGCCTTGGCACCAGCACGTACAAACTTGGGGGCTGCCTCCCTCCTTCTTCCTCCCAGTTTCCGCTCCCCTTTGCCCATCACTGCTTATTAGCTTGTGCTCCAGATGGAGGTCGTCATGATGCTGCTGCTTCTCATCTTCCTGCTGCTGTTGTTGCTGTTGGACCAACGCACTTCTGTGCCGTCTTCTCAATGCGTTTGCTCCAGAATAGCTGCCACTTCCTCCACTCCCGCTGATCGTATTACTTCTCTTCACTCCCACCCCGGGTCCTCCACCCCCACCACCACTCTTTATGGAATTACTTTCCTTGGCATCCTGCTCATCGTAACTGTGCTGGCCTACCAAGACGGATCTTTTCCCGCCCTGACTCTGCTTACACTGAACCCAACACCGGTCGCACAACCCCTCCCTCAGTTCCCTTTGGCTACATCCGCTCGTGCTTATCGTTATGATCCTGTTATCAATCATCCAAGATTGGACATTCCCTCCATGCTGCGTAAGGAATCCTGCGGATTCAAACCGACTCGGTAGAGGGGAACAATCCGCGAAGGCATAGCGAGCCATTAAATCCACGCAGGTTTCTGTGAGCTCCTGATGGAACTGGATGAGCGTGGTGTCCGCCGGCTGGCAACTTGATTGTCGGGATAAGCCTTGACCTCCACTTTGGCCTGAAACAATACGCTCCCTCCTTCGATTAGACTGGTCCGTCAAGGAGGATGACCTCTTCCTATTAGAACTATCCTCATTGACCAACTGGACCTTGTCACTGCCTTCGATGTAGGGCGCCTGAGCCCACACGTTGGACTCCAGGCTTTTGATGATGTACGACACAAATCCTCTACGGAAGGACAGCCGACACTTCAAGAACCAGAGAGCAATTACGTGATGGGCTAGGGAGACCACATACGGATTAAACTTGAATGGATTGGTGTAGGGCAGACAAATGGCGAAGATGGACATGTACTGATCCTGAACGAAGGAAGCGAACACCCTCGGAAGATGGATCAAAGTTGATAGGAATTCCAGGACCGGGATGGCGATATTCGGCTTGGGTGATATTTTCGATAAGCTCAGAAGAATCTCGGGGATGAGCTTATGCATAACCTCCTTCATTTCCAGGGTGCAGGTGGTCAGCGCAGAGATACAGATCCGGGAGGATTTTGACACCAAGCCGTATTCCAAGCATTTGACGATCTGCTGCTGAATCTTCGTATCCAAAGAGGAGTGATAGGAAACCAAAGCCGTCAATGCAGGGAACACACATGACTGGAAATCGGAGCGGGAGAAACGCTGCGGCGTGTTCCGGAATGAGGAGGAGGAGGAATCCGAGCTGGAGGAGAAGAGGGGCGGCTCCTTCACCATGGAACAGAGATGGGAGGCGAGTATGTCGACATCATTCCCGTGCTTGGAGAGGATGAGCGCTTTGTTCTCCATCACGTTTGGCAGTTGCCGGAGGACCAGTTCCAGAATCTTCCAATCCCTTTCCTTCTTCAGACACCAGATCACTTGCTTACAAGCCGCGGTCAGGGAAATGTAGCTGACCACGGGTGAGCCTTGCTTATCTTGGGATTGTTGTTGGGGGGTCTGCTGGGCTTGAATGATGGGCGGAGATACTCCGGAACCGGAGAGGGCGTATGGATGACCCGAGTCCATGTGGTCACCAGCCCCACCACCGCCACCCCCACCTCCTTCCCTAGGATCGCGATGATCCACGGCGAGATACGAACTGTAGGCTTCAATCACTCCAGCCTCATTGGGGAAACCAAGATGATACAGAGCATTGGCCCGGATTCGGAAAAAGCACTCGAATATCATGTACCGGATCTTGGAACAGTTTTCCAAGCAGTTCCCTTTCGTCTTGTAGTGCTTCTCCAAATGGCGGACGAGTATTTTGAAGGCTGTCACTGAGATGGAGCTGGGCAAGCTGTAGATCTTCCTCTGGAAGATCCGGATGATCCCCGATATCCCAACGAGAATATCCTGGACGTCATCTTCAGAGTAGAGTTGTTGAGCTTGGGGGGACTGCTGCTCCGCCTTTTCCAGCTCAAATGGCCGATTCACCACCTTTTCCATGAAGTGCAGGAGATCATGTCCCTTTTTGGATCTGGAGTCCATCAAAAATTCCACAATGAACTGGACACAATGCTGCCGGATCTGGCTGTTGGGCTCGTGCTCAACATTCTTCAGATTTGGGAGGATTACGTTGTCTAGGAGGGACTCCTCCATGGTGTCTTGATTCATCAGACAAATCTTCTGGATTAGGGATAGCGCCTGGAGACGAAGGGAGATCCGGGTTTCTTTCTGGAAGTGGAGGAGAGTGAACTGGACCAGATTGGCGAGGAAGCTGGTTGTACTTGAGTTGAGAAGAATGGTGTGTTTATGTTTTAAGAGGGACTCTATGCTGGAGACTGGTCGGGAGTGGCAGACCGGCTCCACAATCTGTTCCCAGTATTTGTTCACCGAGCCGCAGAAGGTTTTCGTTGGGAGGACGTTCTCAATCAGGTCCAGCGTGTCGTGAATTTGTGACGAGAGGAGTTTATTATTGCGGATATGTTGTTGATGCGCCTTTTCATCGGCTGGAGTGGAATCCACAGGAAGGGGGAGGGAGGCCTGGTATTCTTGCTGTTTGGAGTAGTCGATGATTTTATGCATTATCTCTAGGACCAGGTCCCAGCCGATGACTTGGAGGGAGTCGGCGCTGTTCCGGATAAGGTCTTGGACACGGAGGAGGACCTCGTAGGTTATCAGTGGGTTTCCGCGAGCTAAAGTCTATAAAAAATAGCAAAAATAATTAGCGTTAATTTATTTACATTAAAAATTAAATATTCTGTAATTCATATTTAACTTACTTTCTCATAAGCTCCCAAAACCACACCAAAAATCCCACCACCATTCCCTCCAGAAGTGGCGCCCGTAGTTAAACTCCTTACAACCCGGTTCCCTCCCCATAACACAACCCCAGTGTAAAATACCGCTCCTCTGATAACTGAATTCAGTTCATTCTCATTGTTCCCTTCATTCCCTCCTCCTCCAGAACCGTTGACTCCGTTGGTTGCTGCATCCACGCCGGAAGTCGTCCCTTTGGGATCCGTATTCATAAACTGGATCAGCCGGTATAGCCCAGAATGGCCTAGTTTAGTCCCAAGTAAATTCCTCATCACTTTCCAGCTCTGGACGCAAAGGGAGTCCACGTTTACGGTACGACACAAAGTAGCTATCACGGACTGGAGGCTCTCCGGAGGGATCATTGAGTAGGTGACCACCGTATTGAAAAGGTTGATGCAGGAAAGCGTATCCCCGACTTGGGAAGAGGTCAAAGCTGTGATGCAAGTGTGTCTAAAAATAGTTTTAAACCATATCCATAATATTATCATGTAATAATTAAAAGGTTTACATTTTAAATATTATTTATATAACTTCCACTTACTGGATTATACCGCCCAGCACATCATCATCCAAAAAGCTGCAGTTAAACTTAACAAAATTAGTTAGCAGTCCCATGAACTCCTCCACCGACACGGCTTGTACATTTCCTGTAACCCCACTACAGCTTCCACAGATTTCCCCCGACATCATCCAGTCAAATAGGAAGGGCCCAACCTTCTCCTCAAAGTAGCTAATATCCCTGCCATTCTGGCTGAGTGCCTTCAGCAGCTGGAACCTATGATAAGTGTCCTCCGGCTTGTTGTGCCCTTTCAGAAAACTGAATAGTTTGGCTCGGAGAAAGCCCGGCTTTTCGCACTGGGTTTGGATGATTGTTGTAAATGCCATGAAGCAAATGTGACGTGTTGCCGTATCACTTGAAGAGAAAAGGTCGAAGGTTTGCGTCCACAGGTTCTCGATCGTATGAGGCTCTATCCTCTTCGTTCCACAGGACTCTGTGAGGACCTGCAAGGCCCTCACTCGAGTTGGAAGGGGTTGGTCTATCGATAAATCCGCGAGAAGCTCTGGGGTCAGGAGGACAGAGGCTGGGTCCGAACTCAATTTCATGCTGGAGTAGCCTACAAAATATTTTAATTATTATTAAATGTTAAATATTTATATTTTAGTTTTCCACTTTATCATCATATGTTTATATTAGTTATTACCTGCGCCACCAACACCTACACCGCCCCCAGGCCCGGCCGAAGGTCCCTTGCCCAACCCCTTAAAAAACGTTTTTATCCGGTCATTGAATGACTTTGTACTTTCCCTTCCAATCAGTCCACTCCCTCCTTGTTGAAACTGCCCTCCCCCTCCAACCCCTCCACCATGCACATTATGATGTAGATGTTGCTGGTGCTGATGATGATGGAGGTTCTGCTGCAGGTGCCCATGTACCCCTGTTCCTCCAGGAACGGCTGATGCATTCGGTGTAGTACTGGAGGCGCTGCTGGACTGGTTCAGGTTCTGAATGTTATTCAAGTTCGATGACATCTTTCCAGTTTATCTTCCTAAGTTCCACTTTTAACTTTCCGAGCTAACTACTTTATCCACTTAAATTAAAACATTTTTTTAATTCACTAAATTAACTCAGTTGTCACTTTTTTCTTCACCTCTCTGTTGACAGTGGTTGCTCCGTCCGCGTCCTTTAACTTTACATGAATATGAATTATCTAACGCTTCCTCACAATTACCTAAATCCGAGTTTTACATTTAATTAAACAACTTTTAACTAGTCTTCGTGATTCGTGATGAACAGAGGTGTTGATGTTGTTGTTCCAGACTTGTTGTTTTTCAATGCAATGTTGTTGTCCGACTCGACTGGCTCTCATGCTGTGTTCAATTCAAGTGAGGAATGAGCTACGCGAGATGTACGTGGATGAGAACAGGCTTTAGAGAAAAAAGTGCTTTTGCAGCTGTTGATCTGCTGCTGGCGAGAGAGATGGACGGAGACGGACATGGACAGAGAGAAACGAGAGTACTTTTACGACGCTGCGAGACGCTCGCTCCTGCTGCTACGCTGCTGCTGCAGGACACGCACGTTTGCAATACGCT
>JAQGAI010001906.1:0-13457 GCA_034696905.1 Lepidocyrtus violaceus
GAACTGAAAGTAAAAGATTAGCTTTCTGATTGCCGGCAGCACGGACTTGGACTGGGATGAACGTGAAAATAGTCTTCACTCCGAACCAAACTAACCCAGCCTCCTCCTCCACCACCACCATCAACAAACCACCCTTGCTTCTTCTTCTTGTAAAACAAAACAGAAAACTATGAGACCTGACTCCATCTTACTTTTTCAAGAAAATCTCTTCCCATTCCAATCCATTCTCTTTTTCGTTTAAAGAATGGAAGGATTGTTGATGTCGAGTCAATGATGTCATTATTCTTGCTCAGAAAAACTTTCCATCCTTCATCACTTCCCAACTCCTTCCACCACCACCACCACCACCGGCCGTTTTTCTCTCTCCCTCCACTCAGGAGAAAATTTGTCTGTTCAATATAAGTATGTAGGTAAGCTCATTACAATTATATTTGTATTATCTAATTGCAAACTGAAAAAGTGAGGGAGAAGGAGAGCAAATCCCACTCCACCACTTTCTTTCCTTCTCTTCTCCAACCAACTCTTGCTCTGCTGGGGTAAATGTGGAACATTTTGAATAAAAATGAATTAATGATCCCCGGCCCAGCCCAGACCTCTTCCCAGAAATCATCTCTTTCCAATAAAAAAAATCCTAAGTAAGCTTCTAAAAATTCACTCTTGGTTCGATATGGCATTACGTACTAAAATAAAAACGCTCTGAAAAAAGAAAACTCAACTCTCTGGTTTAGTTTCACTTTATCATCCATCCAAATCATTCCGATATGCCCATATCCAACCTATCCATAATACTTTGTTGAGCTGTTTTAGACACATACACAACTATATATTTTTTTAGGATCTCCCATCAAACTATCAACCATCAACCTTTTTTATCCTCTATATCTCAACCCATATTACACATATCATATATATTCTTCTAGCTCGTTGTCAGTCTCTTCTCGTAGTAGCTTCAACTGCTACTGCTGCTCATCTCTCTCTCCTGTTCATAAACTGGATGGATGATGATACACGCACTTTGTAGAATAAATATACTTTCTTTTTCCTGGCTGGCTAGAGCCAGAAGCCGGGTTATTGCTTTCTGCTGGGCATACTTTTAAGCTTTAGCACTGAATTGTTATGAGATTTTCGATTTCTGTTCCACTACTACTCAAGCTACTTTTTTTGGACGGTGGTGGCGATGGGTTGGTGTGGTGGAGTGGAGCAGGTTCTTTCGCTTCTGGCAAAAGCAGATTTAATAAGTTACCTTTAGGTATACACAGAGAAGGAGGATGCTATGATGGTGATGGGGCTGATGATGACGATGATGATGATGATACTCCGTGTTGGAAAGCAATAACAGAGAAAGAGAGAGAGGGAAGCTGATGTGATGATACATTTATGGATTATTGATACTCTCTCTGAAGCTAACAGATAACCCATGAAGACGAAGAAGAAAAAAGCTAGCGTTAGGTCCTAGTCATACGGGTGGTAGTCATATACTTAGGTGGAGATATTGATATTTTGTATGAAATGTGCTATCTGCTCCTGATGTGATGACGTTCTCGATGGGATGTGCAAAGCAGATTTCAACGGAAGGAAGTAAAGTAACCAAGATGTACATTAGGCGAGGAGGATAGGAGCTCCAAGCGAAATCCAAACCAAATATCCTCCAATTTCATATTTCCCATCCCACCCCACAGAAATAAAAGACTGAGGCTCAAGTCCAAAAGCCTTTTACCCAGAAAAAGCAAACTGTATGGATGACGGTTGGTCGAAGTCGATGTTACTTCAATGCTTTTGCAATATTATCCACTATATTTTTTTTGAAAAAGGATTCAAGAGTTTCATCCTTTTCATTCATCATCATCATACATATCATCCTGCCTGAAGGAGGTCGTGGTGTGGTGTGGTATTAATAAACATATCCATTCAACAAATTTCAGCTTCCACGGAACATTCTTTTTGGGGATGCGGATGGGATGCATGTCATCGTAGCATGTTTATAAATATGTTGATGATGACGCCCGCCTAAGTAGAGCCCTTTGGGGCAAGGGGAAAAACGTAAAACCGGGTTAGAAAAATATTTTTCCCCAGTTTGCCTGCAAATTATTGCCCTTTGCTAATGTAAGTTAATAAAGTGCTCGTTCTTTTTTGTTGTCTTTTTTTCGTGGATTATGATGCTCTTCCTCTTCCTGGGTGAGCCTGAGTCGTCGGCTCATACTCATGGTCAGGGTATGATGACGCTGATGTGATCATCCGATCGTCGGAGTGCGTGCAGGCAGACATCCTAACTGTGAGATGGATGGTTATTCAGATAAAATAGAATCCTTCCATTCTTTTCTGCTTTCCTTGTAAATCAGATCAGATCCAAGTAGATCGAATATGTTTCCTGTTTACATTTTATTTGCAAACAAAAAAAAAGAAATATCCATTTCAAAAATGAAAATTGTGTTGCTGACACTGCTGTGAGAGCGACAGACAGGAGTGCTGCTGATGTAAGATTCAATCTTTTGACATTAAAATAAACGTATTTTTCAAACTACAAAAAATAAAAATGTATCGTCTCTACCAAAGAGTTTTTTTTTGCTTTTTCTCCCCTTTCCTCTTCACTGGCTGATGCTTTGCTTGCACAGTATGCTTGGCTACATTGAGCGTATGTAAGCATTTATCGGATTACTTGAAAGGCTTACTATTTCATAAGAAGATTACATCCGGAAAATAGTCTCTAGTTGGGAGTCACATTCAGCCCCGATCCCTATTTATGCCTCTCTCTCTCTCTCTTTTCTCCCAAAACGAAAACTTTCCCAACTAGTGCATAACAATTTAATAGAGATGGGAAAATAGTCATGTAGGAAAGAAGAGGAGGATTGACTTTTCAGCTTTGCTACACAACAAGCAAAGTTTAATATTATATTTTTCCCATTTTCATTCCATTTTGTAGGAGGTATAGGCTTTTTCTTTCTCTGAGAATTACTTATCATTTGTCGGAAGTTGTTGTTTTTTTTTCTCTTGGAATAAAAAACAACAACAAAAGAGGAGGGAAATTCATTGGAAGGGGATCATCAGATCATTTCCTGAAAAAGATTTTCGACTTAATTACTAATAATTATTGGGGAAGCGGGGAAAGCAGACTGAAACTAAGACAGGCTAAGTATTTCGAGTGGATATGCTTGATTGTTCCCTTCCTTGATTCGTGTTCGTTCAGATATGACGAAGATATCTTACGAAATATAATAGAATGGATGGATTCCGCTCAATATCAAAGAGAAAGGACAGAGGAGCTTTCTCTCTGGGAATATATTGAATGCCGACAGATAGGCTTGGCCGCATCCCGTCCCATACGCATATCACATGACATGACAGGAGTCTCTGTCTCCATATATTCTCCTCTGCTTTCTCTCTATCTCCTTCAATCAGCATAAACTTACTTATTTTCCCTGTCAGAGCACAACAAGTCAAGTGTCATCAAGAATCTTGCACTATGTCACTCCCTCTCTTCTTCCTCTTTCAAAAGAGGAATCTCTTATTTTCCTCGATACAAAAACCATCTCCCAGCCAAAGCAATGGACGAGAGAGAGAAGATCTCGAGCTTCAAGAGGATATTCTTGAGAGAGAGGAGAAAAAGAGAGAAAATTTAATTTTGCATCATTGAATTCCTTTAAGGATTATATGTGAGCCTTTGCGACATATCAGACACCTACTTTGTATTGCATTCATGCTCCGCATAAGAAAATACCGAAGAAAGAGGAGACGGAGGGAGAAGAAGCAAAAAAACACGATCCAAAACCAAACCAACATGTTTCACACACAAACATTCTATACTATACCATACTCTAAGAGATAGTCAAAGATACAGAGAAAGAGATCAGCTTTCTTAACAAGGAGTTCCGTGAAATTCGACGCTAAAAGAGGAAAACACGCTCCTCTTGTGTCCCTTTTGTGATTGTGATTGGTGAAGTGGAGGATGCATCCTGCTGCTTTCTTAGCTTCCCTTTTCCTCATCATCTATAGCCACCCATGATGCCGATCTGAAAGAAATTGTATTGAAGATTGGAGGGAGTTGCTGCTACCTATGCTTATGGAATTTTTTTTTGTAGGCAATATAAAATAAAAATACAAAAAAAGGAAAGTTTGTTTGGTGACGTGGTGGGAGCCTTGTCGCTGGATAAGTGTGAGGGAGGAAGCAGAGAAAAAAACTCAATATTGCCGAAGGGTATTACCAACGCTGATGATCCTCATCCTCGTCATCGCCAGAATTCCAGATCAACATCCACTTATTTGGATGAAGCAGTTTCCTAGATGAAGAAACTTTTTTGAGAGACCCTTCGTCAATAAAACTCTTTCGCTTTTGTGAGATTTTTTTTCTTGCTCCCTCTCAAGCTTTGTAGTTGAGGAGGTATCACATTATGATGGCATCTTCGTTGGTGGCAACATCCTACTCAAACATCTATGCCAATATTATTGCCAAAAATACAATGACATCGACAGGAGAAAACTCCATATGGTGGGTGGGAGAACGGTCGAAGGGCAACATCAACAGCACGTTTTTCTCCGGTGTCCGACATACCAAACAATTCTTTAAAATTGGCATTTTTCATTATTGGATTCTTTGACATATTCCGGATCCTTTGTCAAAGTTACTTGATTATGGATGAGAAACAGAATCAGCCAACTGAAAAAAGATGATAAAAATAGCGAGAGTATAATAGTATTACAAATTCAAGCAAAAATGGAGGATTCGCCGTGTCTACAATACTGATGGGGACAATTTTTGAAGGCTGAGGAAAGATCAAAAAACATGTTTTGAAGCTAGATGAATATGTTTCTAAGAATGCGTAAAACACAAATTTGTAACCAAACATTCAAAAAAATCAATCGCAAGAAAATCATTAGAAGTAAACTGGTCTACCGGCTAACTAATTAGCTGACTTCTACTAACAAATCTGGTGATCCGAAACAGCGAACTTCTTGCGCGCTGTCATATTTCAATTATCTATATATAACTGACATATATATAGCTATATATATTATGTAGATGTATCTAACTGACAACTACTTCATGAACGCATCTGAAAATTATAATGTCCTGAAATAATTTGGATAAAAATATTAGCTACTTTCGAGTTTTAGCAGACACTCTTAAAGCATTGTATTGAGTAACCTATATTTATGATATTGTGATGTGATATGATATGAATGATTATGAAATGATCCGATGAAACCTCTCCGGAAAATTGCCATGCTCCAAACTTTACACCTCAACTGGAATTCCCAATTTTAGCTTAGTACATCATAAACTGATAAGATTTTTTGTACGAATTTTTTCCTCCCAGAAAAGCAACGATGTTATACCTATAAGCGAGGAAGCAGGAAAGAGGAAAGAAAAGTCACATTTTTCATCTAAAATGAGATGAGCAAGAAGCCCGTTACGATACATCCTTGTGCAACCAACTAGCTAGCTACATACATCCATCCCCACATATGCCAGTGTTTTGATATTATTATGAAGCATTTCCCAATGTTTCAGTAAATACGGCAATGACTATCCCAGAAACAAACTACTTCAAAAATATCATTTTTCCCTGAAAAAAAAACTCAGCCGTACCAAAAAACAACACAGCTGATAGTAATCATCTTTCGTGATAAAAAAATGCAAGACTAATATATTCGGGCCAATATAAACAGCACGTGGATCATAATTTTTTTTATTAAACCCATCACATCACCGAAAGGGGGAGAGAGAGAAAAATCTTGTAAAAATGAAAACTAGTCAATTCAATAATATATTTTCTGCTCATTACTTGTGTTATGCATAAATAAGCATGTGCGATTTCATTTTCAGCTGTAGTCAGTCGGTTATACGTACAGTGAAAATGATCATGAAATTCATGAGGATATTTTTTTGTTCATAATAACTGTTGATGACTCCACCAACAAACAACCCAACCGTATTTACATAGAGAGTGATCTTTTCCCATTTTCCGTCTGGGAAAGTAGTTTACATTCATATTGGGAGTTGGCTCATCATTACATTTCCCCGTGCTCGTTTTCATCCAACGTGTTTTCTTTCCCTTTACATCTTACATCACCTCACGTTATACAGCCTCATCCAAAAATCCTCCCAACTCAAACCAGCCCAAAAAGAAAGACATAAAAAACACTGATATATCGTATTATGAAATATTTCTGTTTCCCCAGCCTCCTCCGTCATTCCCTGTGTGGTTATTAACCTAATCGTGACATTAAGTCAGAAATTGATCCAGTCTAGCTAGCTAAGTAAAAGGGAGGAGGATTCCATTCCTCTCTGATTCCTCCACCACACTCCACTTACTTTCCTTTAGCGAGCTGATGCATGACACTACGGCTACATTCCAAATATGTTATGTGCTCATCATCACACATCAATGTGGGACGTCGTGCGTGGAACTTGGATTTCCTTCCATTCAACTCGAGCCATATTCCATTCCAATGCTAATACGTATATGAAAGCAGTCATAGACATATATAAGCCCAAAAATCATTTCCCGTTCATAATATGAATGATTGAGCCGGGCTAAATGAGCTGCTTACTTACAGTAGACTGCTCTCAATCATCAACATCATCGTTCCTCCTCCTACTCCACACAACTTATTTAGCTCCTTCCCCAAATTACCTCGTCGGAAGACTAAATCCAACTTAAAATTTTCCACTGGTTCTCCATATTTCGGTATTGTAGTTTAGTTATGTCTGGGCTTTTTAGAAAATTTTGAGATGATAATGCCCGGCTTCAGGTTCTCTTCTGAAGAGAGAAAAGGGAGTTCATTTGCAGTGCATAATAATAAGTATTACGACTTCGGTATGCATGTTACTGCGCTGCTCTGCCCTATTATTATTATTTTGAAGTTTTGAAGTGCCTTTTCCTTTTATACTTCACTCTTTAATAATGTATTTTATAGAATATTGCTTTACTTACTAAAATTTTCTGTATGTGCACGTCATCATCATCATCATCAAAATATCATCATCCTCCAAAATTTTAACATGACAAGTTTCAATAATAATATATGATTCATGTGTTATGTTATGATGTTCATTAATCTCTTTGAGGCGCCACCAATAATGCCACTACTCGCCCCTGAGCTTCATACCGCCAGCCAACTCTCTTCTCCCTCTGACAGAAATAGAGAAATAAAGAGAGAGAGAAAAGTGATCAAGGCAAGAATGACACATCGAACTATTATCACATATCCAGTCCATAAATTGCATAATAAAATACGTATGAGCCATGAGGAGACTACAAAAAAGCTCGCAGTAATCAATAAAATTAAGCCTTTTCCTTTCCGTTAAAAACAGTCAACCCAGACCAGACTAATAATAATATAGCCTCCCATGTCAAAGGAGGTTACAAGGACAAAAACATTGGCTGGGCTGATAAAAAATATGACAGAAATGTCAAAGGAACATGTGTAGGCACACCGACCAATCATTCCCTATAACTTTCCATTCAAAAAGTGTAAATAAGAAAAAAAGAAACACGTTCGTAAATTGCAATTTAATTGCTTCAACTAAACTACTGCATACTACATTTCCGTGTAGGTAGTAGCGCCAGAAACTATTTATAATTTAGAAAGTGGAAATCATTCAGGATAAAATGGATGGGGAAAAGTCGGATATTTACAAATTAGACGGGAAGAGAGCAGCAACCATTTTTTTGTACTTTTGCCCTGTCATAGTCATCATCATTTATATCGACGTTCGAATCCAATTACCACTAAACATCATATTCCCCATACCAGCTCCATAGTTCCATCCATATTTTCACAATAATTTTCTCTTTGCTCTGTGAACGTCCCGTCGACCTATTCGTTTTTTTGGGAGAACCTGTCAAAAATACTCAAGAAAAGCGGCAATAATTTTGGTCCTGTTTATAATCCCATAGACATGTTACCTCCCTCTATTTCGCTATTTTTGAAACATGAGCTGGGCTTAATTTATCAAAGGAAAATTGGCACTGCCAAGGTTCATGCATTGACAAAATCGGCTCTAGTTAAATTTTATAATTCTATCAGTTCCAAACTTCCTTTTTCTGTAATTCTAAAAAAGAATCTATAAATGTTTTAAACTCTTAATTCCCATATCCTACTCAAAATACGGGATGGACTAGAACGTGCTTTTAAGCTCCTTTACTGCCTCTATTGCTAGTGAAAAAATTGAAGCATGATTTTTAGTTTTTGAAAAAATAACGTGAAAAGAAAGATATTTCCCCTCGGCTGCACTTGCCATCGTCACTCACTCTTCATATTTTTCGGAAGAGAAAAGTCAACAAGGACAGGGGAAGAAGAAATAGACTCGTTCAAAGAGTTGATCTACTTCCTCCTTCTGCTTCCCTCTTGGTAAAGAGAAAATCAAATTGGTTCTGCCTTATTGCTGCTTATGACATTACGATTACATCGGAACGGTTAAAGGCATGGGTTGTTGATTTTCTGTGGATGTAGTGGTGATGATGGTGATGGCGGCGGCGATCTTACAGTGTGATACTTTTTTTACTCCATTTATGTTTGTTTGCCAATGTCTACTCATTATTTTACATCGTTATTAGGTGCATCTATAATGTTTCTTGAAATGGAGGAACAGATATGGCTTTATACTTTCAATTTTAAGAGTTTGTCTATAGCTTACAGCCTTCTTTTAAATATCAAACCCTATCATAAAGTCATGCATAAAAACTGATGGATTTGTCGGGTAAATGGAAAATTTTAAGGTTTTTCTTCGTGTTCCTTGGACCGTTGAGCTAAGTTTCTGAGTTTCCTGTCAGTTATAATAATCGTCAAACCAATTATGATTTTGGTGACTCCGTCCATAGTCTACCGGTCTACCGACTACAGTTGGATGAGACCTGACCGAAGATTCGGTGAGGAGGAGGAGGGGGAGGCAGTGACATCCATTACTTTAAATTCATTTCTACCATTTATGGAGGAGGGTGATGTGAACTTTCTAAGGACTTAACAAATATTCTTATGGATTATACGTAAGCTAAACTACTGCAAAGTTTGTCTTGTGAGTCTTCTCCTCATCATTATCATTGCTCATAGCCCGTAGTCATTTCATTCCATTTGCCATTACGCTCGCCCATAAAGCATACAAATGTAACTTGATAGCCTTCCCGTCCCCCTCTTGTCTTCTCTGTATCATACCTCCCTCCTTTCTCCAGTTGACAAACTTTCCATGATAATAGTATCATGGAAAGGTCTGCATGGAACCTGTCAAGTGCTACTATCTAAAATTAGTGTTTAATATTCAGATGACTTTCATTTAATAATCAATAACCGTTTCATAATAATCAATAGAACTTTCCGTATTACAAATAGCTTAAAAGTAACCAGAAGTGCCAAGTGCCCAACAATATCGGCTTCACAATTTTTTAATTATTTTGATGACGTAGTTTTCACAACGTAGATTTCCTTTCCATGTTTGCAATATTTTTTTTTACTTTGTGGCCTATTATTACAGCTCAAAAATACCTTGGATCGGAAGATTGTACTACTAACATGTTTGGCGAAACGAGTTTAATTAATAAGTGGATTGAATATGGAAACATGTCTCAATGTATGTAGGAGTGAAGGTATGTATGTGAAAGTTCTCCAACTTTCCTCCAACAACATCTACTATTCATCGATAACGTAATTTTCCCATTATTATTGGTCCTGCAAAAGTAAGGGTGGAGTGGAGAAGTTATATGGTTCTATTCTATAGTAATCTATATGACAGGGGAATAACAATACCTATCGCCATCATCATCATAGCCTACTTATGTCTTTCCATCATCTCCAGTTTTCGTTTCGTGAAAGCCCCCTACTCCTCTCCTGTCAACAACCTGGGCTCCATGGAAGGAAAACAAGTGCATGTTTAGATTTGATGAAAGATTATTTTGGGGAGAAAGTTTTCCCTAGATTAGATAATGGACGGATGTGTCAGCACTAGACGGATTTGCGCAAAAAAAAGTGAATAAGGTAGCTGGAAAGCTTTGAGTTACTTCCTTTCTCGTGCACTTTCCCCATCCTAATTTCAATTTTCAAGTCAAAGGGAGCACCACTAAAGTGAGAAGACTTCTCCAGGTTGATGATGGTGAGGAGGTTGATGATGATGATGAGATGATGCATGCAACAAAGGACACAAAAAACTTGACTCACTTTGAACAACTTGAGTCAGAGTGAATGGGAAATTTGAGTTGAGACTGTTGAGAGTAGTTTTTGAAGGTAGGACAAACATGACTTTAGATTTTCCTCCTCCGCATTCTAATCTAAATCACCTTCCACCAACAATGGAGCGTCACGGGGAAGAAAATGCTATTAATTAATTATTCCATCTAGATGGAGGCCACCATAACTTTCCCATATTGGATTATGTAGAGTTCAGCTCATCAAGGTGCATTCTTATTACGGAAATGGATGATGAAATTATAAGATTTTTTTGAAAGGGCATTCCTGCACCAGCTAATTCCTACCATTTTTTATGCTACCGAGTACCGAGTCCATGCAGCTCGGGGTTATCTCATCCATTTTTCCAATAATTGATGATGGATTTTACATTAAGTAAATTCAAAACTATTATAAAAGCGGTAAAATTATTTGTACAGGAATTTTGTAAACGTTTGTGATGGATGATGCTATCACATTCAGATAGCATATTGTATGCTTCTAACTACCTTATAGTAGCCATGCATTGGGGCTCTACTCGTTGCATCCATTTTCCTTGCAAATGAGGACAAAACCACAACAGTGCAGTGGTATTAAAATTAAATTCATGCCTAGATATGCTCCATCCATCTCTATCCTACGCAGCGCCAATCTTAACATTAGAGTCAAATAAAATCCCAATTGTGGTTTTGTTAGTAATTTGGAACTAGTCTGTTATTTTATTGGGTGATTAGGGAAATATTTCCGGGAATTATTGTTGTACCAATTTTTGTTATTGTATTATTTCCACCAAGATATCTTGATTGCCACATAATTGAGGATTACTATTAGCCGGGTCCGGATTGTAATTTGTCTTATCAGTTTTCCCCTGCGGCGTCGTTCTTTAATCCATGCCGTCGTGGGATCCAGTTCGTTGAGCTGCCTATCATTTCTTTTCCTTTGAATCCGACGCTAAGAATGCACTTGGGATGTGGATAAGCGCCATGAAAAAGACTTGGCCCCAGAATATCATAGCGGCATCCGTCATTTTACCACCAACAGCTGTAGTTGAAGGTTTAGCTGAAGCTGTAGCTGAAGGTGTAGCTGAAGGTGTAGCTGAAGGTGTAGCTGAAGGTGCTGCAGGTAATGCAGGTTTGGCGCCTCCTGCCATGGACGGTCTTGGTCCTCCTGCCATGGACGCCCTTGGTTTTGCTCCTCCAGCCATGGACGGTCTTGGTCCGGCTGCCATGGACGGCCTTGGTTTTGGCCCTCCTGCCATGGACGCCCTTGGTTTTCCTGCCTGCAAATTACCAGTTTTTCATACTTTAGTAACGTACGCACAATAAACAAGACACTTCGATAATGATGCTAACAACTGCCTCACCATTGATGCTCGTGGTGCCGCCATCTCTTGAGCTTTAGAGTTTATGTGTCAGTACGTGATACAGGTGTTGATTTACAAAGGATTTTGAGGGGGAATGGTTTCAATCCAAATTTGTGTGGGTCCAAAAAATTGCACGACTATATTTTTGCTGTGAACGAATGAGTTAGCAAAACCCCGATTCCTTGCAGCTGGCGCCTTATTTTCTTTTCAATAAAATTAGTGATGCAAGAATTTTTTTTACATACTATAGTGAATTAATTGTATTATCAATGTATCCTAAGTTTAGTAAAATTATACCTATTTTAAAATTAAATTCAAAACTTTCATAAAAGTGATGAAGAAATCGACCTGTCAATACCTTGGCAAATTAATTCAATCAAAGGCACAAAGAGCAAAATGTACAAAGAGCAGTCGGAGCGGAGAGCAATCGCGTCAGAGAGCAATAGAATGGCAAAGAGCAAAAAGAAAATGAGTAAAAGCCCGGCTACCATATGAATAGCCACCAGCTAGTTGACTAATGCATTATTACTTATTATTAAAGCTACTGATTTATTTATTTATTTATTCTTGACAATTTCAACTGTTCTTAACAATTAGTAAGACTACTTAAAAATTAAATTGAGTGGTTGCTGGCAAATGGGATTTTGTGATTTGGTTGGTAAATTGGAAATAGTCTGTTATTTTTAATTGGGGGATTAGAAAATTTCTTTTGGAGTTGTTCTAACAATTTTTGTTATTGTATTATTGACACATAGTTGAAGATTACTAATGAACGGGAACCGGATAGCAATTTGTTTTATTAGTCCTCCCGGGGCTTTGTTCTTAAGAGGTATCCAGTTTGTTGAGCTGCCGATGATGTCCCACGATTACTTTTTGAAGGCCAGTGGGATGTGGAGGAGCAAAATGAAGATCACTTGGCCCCAAAAGATCATGCTGGTCTCCAAACCTGAACCTCCTGATGCTGACACCATTGGCTTTGATCCTGCCATGGACGGTCTTGGTCCTCCTGCCATGGACGGCCTTGCTCCGCCTGCCATGGACGGCCTGGGTCCGGCTGCCATGGATGGCCTGGGTCCGGCTGCCATGGACGCCCTCGGAGCTTCCACGTTTCCTGACATGGACGGCCTTGCTCCTCCTGCCATGGACGGCCTTCCTCCTCCTGCCATGGACGGCCTTTCTCCTCCTGCCATGGACGCCCTTCCTCCTCCTGCCGTGGACGCCCTTGGTCCTGCCTGCAAATTACCAGGTTTTCACACTTTAGTAAGGTAAGCACAAAAAACAAGACACTTCGATAATAAATGTCAATGCTAATAACGCTCTCACCATTGATGCTCGTGGTTCGTCACCCATGGCTGGAGCTTTATAGTTTATGTCTCAATAGGTGCTATAGGTGATGTCACTAGGAATTTTGGGGGGCCGAGTGGTTTCAATCCGAATTTGTGTGGGTTTGAAAAAAAATGCACGACTATAATTTTGATGTGAACGAATAAGTTAGCAATTCATCGAGTCCATGCAGCTCGGGTTTTATCTCAACCATTTTTCTACTTCCCCATTATTGATGGATTTTACATTATAATTCAAATTAAATTCAAAACTGTCATGTGGTGAAATTATTTCTATGGCACTTTTGTAAAACTTTGTGTCGGTCGATGCTATCCCATTCATGACTCATGACATCATATTGTATGCCTAACTACCTAATAGTGACCATGCATCGGCGCTGTCCACGTTAGTTCCTATTTTCTATGCAAATGAGGACAAAACCAGAATAGTGCGGTGGTTTTAAAATTAAATTCATGCCTAGGAAAGCTCCATCTATCTCTACCCTACTCAGCGCCAATCTTAACATTAGAGTCAAATAAAATCCCAATTGTGGTTTTGTTAGTAATTTGGAACTAGTGGAGTACATAACTTCATTGTCACTGGCACTATCAGCCAA
>JAQGAI010001907.1:0-13452 GCA_034696905.1 Lepidocyrtus violaceus
GAGGAGGAACTTTTGGGGGTATCCCCACACTATTGAGACTTGCACTGTCATTGCTCCCACTCTCAACCACCTTTGTGTCCGGTGGAGGACCGCTGGCGCTCTTACTCTTCTTCTTTTTCTTTCCAGCAGTTTCCTCCTCGGCTTCCTCAGATTTTGGAGCTGGGGCTTCTGAAGATGATGATGCTGAGGATATGGTCATCTTAGCTTTGCGCTCCTCATATTCCTTTTCCTTGCGAGCGTTCTCAGCCCTGATCTCTTCTGCTAGTTTTCGAGAGCTGGACGGACTTCTGGAGTCGTCTGAGTCGGATAGCGGTCTGTAAATTGTAAAATATATTTTTAATTAAACCAATTACTTTAAATACGAAGCTCTATATTTACTCCAATTCCTCCTCAGTTACCTTCTCTTGGGGCGGATATTTCCCTCGTCATCCGACTCGCCCGAGTCAAGAATATCCTTAAAATTGATTTTTCTTCCACGCGTTCTTCGCTCCACAACCTCTTCTTTCTCCTTTTTTCCCCGTCCCTACAATTTCCAAAGATAGTTTGGTAAATGACTCATTCAGGAGAATATGATAAAAGGTACAAGCGAGGATATATGGATTTGTTTTTTTGGATATGTGGAGGAATATGGGTAAGGATGGATAAGAATTTAGAATGGAAGGTTTCATGTTTAAGTTAAAACTAAAAAAAAGGTTTATTTTGTAAAATAATAATTAATTAATAGATATATAAACTATTTTTAACTGCTTTAAAATAAAGTGTGCTGCATTTTCATTTTAAAAAAATCATAATAAAAATGTCTACAATTTTTTTGGAGCCTGAAAGGCAAACCTTTTCAAATCAAGTCCAGCCACTGGCTTATCATCACTACTGTTATTATTATTATTAGTTAAATGGAGTTTTTTATCATCCCCATCACTATCACTCACGCTATTGCTCCAGGCTCTGTCCACATCATCCTCATCCGTCTTCCTCTTCTTCCGCTTGACGCCTCCCTTCCCCTTTCCTTTGTTGCTGGAGGAGGACTCCCCAGAAAAGAAGCTGGATTTTGGGACTGCCAGCGCTTTCTTCTTGCGTTTGCCCCAAGTGTCATCATCGGAATCGGAGTTGGACTCGGACATCTCCTCCTCGGTTTCTTCATCGGACTGCCATTTATCAGTTTGGTCTTCTTCCTCCTCATCTTCGTCACTCTCGTCATCTGTAAATAAAATAAGAACAAAAACATGAAATAAAAAACTCAATTAAAAAAAATATTAATTATGTACCACTTAAAAATGGCTTACACGAAATCCTTGCCCTCCTCTTCCTGGTCGACCTTCGTACCAGTCCCTTATCAGAATACTTTTCCCTTCTGCCCAACTTCCCATGTCGTTCCTTCCGCTTAGCCCGTTTGGCAATGGAGTCATCCGAGTCTTCCTCCATTTTATCCCCGGACCATTCTGACTCTCCTTCCTCGCCCAGTTCTTCATCCTCATCTTCCGCTTCACTCGCCTTGAAGTCATCGTCCGAATCCTCCTCCTCACTGTAGGCATCGAGGTCATTAATCCTCCGCTTTGCCTTCCGAGAACCGCCACCTTTCTTCAACTCTTTCCTCCTCAGCCGTTCCTTTTCATCCAGAAGCTCTTCGTCAGTCTCCTCTTCCTGGGCTTGCTTTTCAAGATGCTTTAGATAAGCATCGTTCTTTCCTCCACCGGCATGAGGCTCGGAATCATCATCCCCATTTTGCTTCTCGCTTGGTTCAGCATCCGGATCTTCATCTTCGGCGCCTATCTCCCGTTTCCCTCCTCCTTCCTCAACTATCTCCTCTCCAACTTCTTCGTCGTCATCGACCCGGAGAGCGGAGTTGATCATGTCATCGTATTCCTTAAAGTTAAATGCCTTTTTCGTTCGTCTAGCTCGGAGTCTATAGGTCGGCTCGTCGGAGTCCTCTCCAGAGGAACGGCTTCTGCTGGAGCCACCATTGGACCTGTTATCGATAAAGTCATCCGCATCCGAAAGCTCATCATCTTCATCAGAGAGAAGAATCCTTCGTCTTTGCTTTCTCCTTTCGTAATGACGGTCATCACGATGTCGGGAAGAACTTTTCTCCTCCTTCATAGGTGGCTCATCTTCACCTTCCTCCTTATCCGGGAGGACGTTGTCCAAACTTATTCCAACGTAGGCTAAGCGCTGCTTCCTCAGAATCTCATTTTCTCGCTTCTTCAGCAAAACTTCGTATTCAACTAGGTTGCTGTTTAGCTTCTCAATCAGCATGTTCTGCAATTTCACAAAAAAAAATCAATTAGGATTATTATCCAGCTCATCAATTATTTTTTTTAAGTTTTAAACTTCCGGTTTAACACTACTTACATGCTGACAAGGCGGACAGAACCATTCCCCTTCGGGTATGACCCAAAGCTGGGGTCGGAGGCAGGACGCATGCCAACCTTTGTCACATTTATCACACAACAGGATCCATTCCGGATGATCACCCTTTCTACATTTACAGCAGTTTCCTTCCTCAAACAGGTCACCTTTATCTATTATTAAAAAAAATAGAATAATTTCTTTAAATAACATGTCCAATCATCCCGGACAAGATGGAAATGATTTAAGGTCGGAATCGATTGCTTTTTTAATTACCTTGCTTTGCTGTCCTCGCATGTCTTGACTTTGGTGCATCCTCATCTTCTCCCAAATCACTCTCCGGTGAAAACTCATGATCACTTTTGAAGACTAACTCTTCTTCCTCCTCCTCATAATGATATTCTTCTTCCTCCTCCACAGCCTCCTCATCTTCCCCGTCGGAGGAGGTGTCCCAAGTCCTAGTCCTGGGCTCTACTGGCTTCTTCCCCAAAGCCTTCCCGTTCTTTTTCCTCTGTAGTTTCTTTTTCTTCCCGAGCTTTCCGGAGTAGTCATCACTGTGGCCTTCCTCCTCCGAATTATCCTCTGATTCGGAGGCATCCTCAGGGATATAATCTGGGACTGGTTTGTGCTGACCTTCCTTGAAAGACTTTCTTCCAGGGCCTTTCTTTCCTGGCGTTTTGATGGCTGGGGAGGCTCCCTGCTTCTTTTCAGCTTGCTGCTTAGCCTTCTTCTGCATCTGAGCCGCTTTAAGCTGGGCAAGTCTCTCCTCTTCCAACTGTCTCCTTTCCTCTTCCTCCTTCTGCCTTATCTGCGCTATCCTTCGACTTGCCCTCATGGGGCGGTCATTTTCTCCGTTCACCTCAATGGAATCCAGAGAGACTCCAAGTCTAGCTACCTACCTCAAGCCTCCCCTTCCCCTACCACCACCCCGAGAGCCTGCTGAAGAAGGTTCCTTCTTGGGCCTCTCACTTTTGGGCGTACCAGCTGGCGGCCGACCTCTTCTCCCTCGGCCTCTTCCCCTCCTCCCTCCCCTGCCTCTTGCCGATGGAATGGAGTCCTGGCTTTCATCGTCGGACTCCTCACTTTCTTCTTGAGATCCTGGAACATCCGCAGCGGCCAGTGGGACGGGGGAATTTTCATTACTGCCTTCATTAGGGGCTCCCGAACCCTCTCCAATTATTGTCATCACCTCCTCTTCTATTGTTTCGCCGACGATGGGATTAAATGAAGCGGCTGTTGGAGGAACTTCTGAAGCTTCAACTTGTTTAACTTGTTTGATTCCATTTTCCTCCTCCAATCTCGGGACCTTTGCGGAGGATTCAATGTCCTCTTCGGCTTTCCTTTTCCCGGTCACTTCCACTGTCTTCGTCTCTTGCATTGCTGGGGTCGGTATTGTGTCATCCGTTGAGGGAATCTTCTCCTTTGTAATAGGAGTAGGTGGAGTTGCCGTCCTTGCTACTTTTTCAGGTGATGAGGGATCCGACGGATTTTGAATAGTTGCCTCTGTCGTAGATTCGGAAGAATCCATCATTTTTATTGGCTCCGCCACAGATTCACTTCCTTTTTGACTTACTTCCTGTACAGCTTCAACAGTTCCAGACGGGGTGAGATCGGGCGTGCATTTCAATTCAGACTCAGTTTCCACCGTGGCCTTCTTATCTTCCTTGAGATCCCCAGCGGTAGCTCTTTCTTCACTCTTTTCTACCGATTTTTCCTGAAGCTGTTTCGTCGAATTGCTTTCCTGTTCCCTAGTTTTTGAATCTTGTGGAGTACTTATAGCTACTTTGGAGGAGGCTCCAGCATCACAACCATCATTACTGCTTTCAGAGCTGTCAGCATAAAATACCAAACCGGAAAGAGGCTTTGCTGCTGGAGAAGGCTCCGGTTGCTTCGAAGCAGTCGAGGTTTGACTTTTATTGGATTCAGTTGGGCCACTGCCACTGTCGCCTTTTGATTTTGACAACTCAACTTCGACAGGGACAGGAGTCTTTTCTGCTGCAGGTTTTGCCACCACCTTCTCTTTTTCTTTATCGCTGACTTCCGCTTCATCACTCTTAACCGTCTCAGTCACTGGTTTGGGCTCACAAGGAGGAGGAGAAGGAGCTGTTGGATTAGTTATGTCTTTGGTTTTTGCATCCGTTTTCTTTTCTTCTTTGGATGATGTTGTGGTGTTGTCGCCAGCTTTACTTCCACATACCCAAGCATCTTCTTTGGTGACCTTCGGTTCTTCAACAACTGGAGCAGGAGCAGGTTTCTCTTTCTCACCGCAAATATATGTTTCACTTTTCTTAACGGGTGGCTGAACTACTGGAGGAGGTCGAGGAGGAGTTGGCTCTTTCACTTCGACAGCCGGATCCGATTTCTGTTTGTCTCCACAAACAAACGCTTCACTTTTTTTAATGAGTGGCTCGACTGCTGGGGCAGGAGTGGACTTTTGGACATCCGGAGCCGATATCTTCTCTCCGCAAACAAACGCTTTACTTTTCGCGACGACTGGCTCAATCACAGGAGCCGGAGGGAGAGTTTCGATAACCGGAGCCAGTTTCTCTTTTTTTTCTTCATTTTTTTCACAAACCTTTGCGTTTGCTCCACTGATTTTCCTCCCGACTACTTTTTCGGTCACTGGGATGGGCTCTGGCTCTGCTGCTGATGGCTTGATTGACTCAGTTTCCGCTTCAGGCACCTTCGGTACTTCTGAGGATAAAGGCATAATGTCGTCTTGCTCCGTACCTGACGGAACGGTTTGTTGAGACTCTGAAGAAACATGGGTTGATTTAGATATTATTTCTTCTTTTGCTGGTGGTGGTGGGATTTCGAGGGTAGGCTTTTCTTGCATAGTTTTTGTTTCAGGCGTAATACTGACTGCGACAGGTGCTACTTTCTTCTTAACTTCCGGTTCCGGGACTGCAACGCTAATCTTTTCGGTCTTAATTTCAGGAGTAGTCTTCTCCACTTCCATCGGTTCAGGTTTGACTGTCTCCAAATTAACTGCTTCATCTTGGACTTTCCCGAAGTTTTTCTTAACAATCTCAGTAGCTTTCTGAGGAGTCGGAGCTGTCAGACTCGATGCTGGCTTCTTTTCTGGTTCTACTGCAGACTTCGCATCTGTTTTTTCTGGTGACTTTTCTGATTCCTTTGCAGACTTCTTTTCTTCGGAAGCCTTATCTTTAGTAGCTGGGGATTCAATCTCCTTCAGATCTGTTTTAGTTTTGACAGCCGCTTCCTGTTCCTTTGTCTTTGGGATGACTGTCTTAGCATCATCCTTTGAAGGTGGAGCAGGAATTTCCTTTGTAGTCTTATCATCACGTTGAACTCTCTTACTTTTGGGCAAGACCTTCTCCGAAATCATAGTGTCCATTGCATTTTCATTCATGTTTTGGACATCCACCTCCCTAACCACTTGTTTATCTTTGGGCGGCTCACTTTTCATAGTTCTTTCTTGTGGAGGAGGGTCACTTTTAGGTACGATTGCAAAATGCCTCTCCGATAACTTCGCAACAGTTTCTTCCAATCTACTAAGGTCTGTCTGGTCGGAGCCAGCTTTGAGGAGAATTGGCTGATCCTCCGAAACGGAGGCTGGTGGTGGAGGAAAGAGTGTCTCCAAAGTGGATTTAGATTTCATCCCAAAAACCATCTTAATTCCTGGCTTAGTTTCACTCGAACTCTCACTATTCTTCCCATCCTCTTTGCACTTTTCCACGGAACTGTTGTCCACAATTGTCACTTGATTTGCTTGAAGCTTATTCATACTAAATACGTTTCTAAGAAGTAAGGGCTCCACTTTCTTTACTTCCGCGGGGGTCTTTTCATCCGAGTCTCCTCCACTTTGCTGAGAGTCTTGCTCACTACTTTCTTCTTCCTCCTCTTCAACCTTTCCAGTGTCCAGAATTATTTCTTTTGGAGAGATTCCATCCTTGGAGTTTGAGTCTTCTTCGGGGAGAATTATAGCTTCCGGTTCGGGTTTCCGCACTTCGCCCCGTTGGAGTTGGCTGATGAGCTCGACGAGTTCGTCTTTGGTGGAGGCGACAATCTCCCAAGTCTCATCATCAATGTCTTCCCGGTACACTCGAAGATTGGCGTCTTCGTCCACCTGATACCAGTAGAGCTGCCCTTCCGTGTCACGGCCCAAAGGTGTCAATCTAAGGTCAGCAGCCTGGAGCTTATTTACTTCCGCTTTGAACTTGGCATTAAAGTCGAACTGGGCTTCGCATAGGTTCTTTAGAATATTCAGTTTGGTCTGAATTTTCGCCTTTTTGTAACCAAACCGCTCAATTTCCCATGCATCTTGAGAACAGTTCATGTGACCAAATTTGGCCAAGGAACGCTCCCACTTGTCCACAGACACGGACTTAAATATTCGCCGAAGGAGGGTGAGATGAAGTTGGACCAAAGGAAGGGGAACTAAAATAAAACCGTAAAATAAACTATACTGACCTCTCTCATTAGTAAATCATAATTTATATTTTTTAATTAATTTCGTCCTTACCATCTACAGTATTTTCCAGCCATTTTTGCAAATCATCAAAAGGAACATGCCCTATCCTCACAATCTCCCCAAAATTCTGAATGAATGAACATATCGTCGCAAAGTTAGGATCGTCCAGGCAGGTCGCCGCAGTAGTGTGATCCCCAGAAAAGGGATTGGATGACACTGCCCCTCCTCCACCCTCACCCACCGAATTGGACGCTGGAGTCGCCATTATTTCTGGGCGTATTTACACCTAAAACAAAGTGTAAATCACAAATATTAAGTTTCAACTTTAAACTTGAATTTAATTGTGAATATATAAATGGGTATTTTAAAATGCTGAATGCTTGACACTTACTTGGTGGAAGCACTGGACTGAAATGTCAAAAGTGAAAAAGTTCACCGGAAAGGAGACTGAAGGCAGGTGACGTGAATACAGTCCTTGTCTTGTCGAAGCCACAATTCCATAGTATTATCCAGTGATGCTCGCTCCGTTTTACTGTAAATGCACTGCCAACTCTTTCATTCTTCCGGTTCCGACTCTTGCTTGAAGATTCTCACCTGAAAAATAATCCAAACAACAAAATCCAAAGTTATTTACAGTTCACAGAAACAATTCACAGTTAGCACAAACTAATAACAAAAATCACATGCCAAAAACGTTTCAAACTTTTATAGTTTAACTTTTTTACATCGTTTCAAACCTAACGATTTCCAAATTAAAACGATCTATGATCACTCCACACAAATGCACAATGCACCCCAAATCAAACAACGCAATTTATCTAATCTTTAACCTACAACTTATTGCCAACGCTGAACTGAACGCTTTGCGTAAACATTTTTTAAATGCAGATATATGCGCTGCAACTAAACTACCGCCACCAATCAGCGTACAGAAATGCGTACATTCACTGCACTCAACCAACTCCATTCATAACACACATCTTCTTCTGTGTGTAAACAACGTTATTTATAGTATTAAACTAAAGCGTCTGCCCCGCAGCGTCAATGCATGCAGAACAATAACAACAAAAACAGCAGCAGCGTCACTTTAATTTTTATTAATTTATTTACCTTTTTTGCTGATTAAAGGTGCATTTAAAAATCCAAAGAGATCCAGATAAGCCTCCCCTTCTTCCTTATCTTACCTTACTACCTTATCTTAATAACTCTATGTTAAAGTTATGATACAAAAACCCCTCCAACTAAAATTATTATTATGTTTTGATAACTTTTTGATGATGAATACGATTGAGATTGGATCATCAAACGTCGCGTCGTACTCCCCTGTTTGGTAAATAAAAATGTAAATACATTTGGGAGAATAGTGCTTTTACACTTTTCTTCTCATCTTCCTTTTCCCAGTTTTCGCTTCTCTTTTTTCACCCGAAAGGAAATCCCATTCTTGTCCATGTTATTTTCAAATTCTCAATTGGAAAAGCTTCCTTTTCACCCGTATCCTTCCAATGCAATGCTCCGGGTCGGGTGGGTGGCTAGACAGGAATACGTGGGTCCAGTACTGTCCTCTCTCCGGGCTATGCAAATGATGCAAATTGGGAAAATAGCACGGGGCAGTATACGGAATTCGACTGGCGTTTTCCCCTCCTCCACCACTCATCTTTCAATGCATTTTCATTTTCCAGTCGGACAGGACACGACAGATAGAAGAGGAAAATGATGAAGATGATGCTGATGGGATGTTATGCAATCGGCGAGCGAAGGTGTAATCCTGTTCAATCCTGTCATGTATAAAAAAGGAGATTATCGTTTTCCCAATTTTCCTTTTGGAATAGAATAGATACAGACAAGCCATATAACAAGGATAGAAAATTGTGTACGTTTTCATAGGTAAAAATTTCTCATCTTTTTTCGAGAGAAAAAAAAGTGATCTCATCAGGACAAAATGAAAAGGAATAGGAAGGATGCATTGCATTGCATTGCATTCGATCCGGTATGCACTATAGCTCTAGCTCTGTACATTTTTGTATTGTTGTGTTGCGAAGTATTGTACACTTTTTTTTCGTCTCCTTTTCGAAGAAAATATCCATAATCATAATCGCAATAGTCATCTCTTTTTTTTATGGGAAATGGGAATGACAAGAAGAGCCGGAGAGCCGAACAGAGTTGCTAGCTGAGTTTTGAGTTCGTTATTTGATGAGGGAAAATGAGTGAACTAACATGATTTGAACTTTGTCTGGGTTTGGGTAATATCAGAATGCTTCGTTTTCTGTCGACGAGTCGGTTTTTTATTGCCATACTTTCTTAAGTACAATATCTGATCTGATGAGTAGGTCTATATGGATGTAAGGTTGTTATATGCATAGAGCTTGTCATTTTTTTTGGCATTTTGTTCATGATCAATTTTATCGGATTTGATGAACATTCTTCTAGTTGCCTTTCTCTCTGGTTGGTTTTATTGGGGTACCTGATCAACCCTTCTTTCGATATTATCGATATGGAAGGAAATGAAATGTACACAAACCAAGCCCGAGAAGTACATTATTTGTAGAAATGGAGTGAATGCGAATTGTCAATACGCCCGTTCGTTCCCAGTTTTGTTTATGTATCTGGTTGGTGGTACTCATTAACTTTCACATCATTTATTTGGGTGCGAAAAAAAGCAAGCCATGATGCGATGATTCGATGAATTCTGAATTGGATGAATGGATTTTGGCTTCATAGCGTTTTTTTACTTTTGATTTGGAGTTGTTGTTTGGTCTTCGGCTTCGGTCTTCCATGTCCTCCCCCATTTTATCCGATCCATAATACTAAAACTGCAATATAGTACTGCTGTACAGTACAGTTCAGTCAAGTGACTGACAGCAAGCGTACCTGTCTCTGCTTTTCCCCCATAAAAATCTTCTGGATGTGGAGAGAAATGAAGGAAAGTTTAGAGAGGAAGGAAGGAACGGTTGTGATGTTGGTTTGTGGACGGATATAGTTTGGAGTTTGAGAAATGAATTGAAATATATGGAACGCATTTGTAAATATGTGTAGGTATACGGGAAAGAGGCAGGTAGGCGGAAGCTGAGCTGAAGCCAAGCAACAAACAGGCTACACATGGATTCATGGATATATGCAGGGAATAAATTCATATATCTTTTGGTGGCTTCCCATGATAAAAAAAATGTTGTTGTATGGTTTGTTTTATTGTCACTCTCATACATAAAACATAAATGAAATGAGTTTGGTTTGGTTCGTCGGGATCCGATCCTCGGATTTCTTAATAATACATATTTGAACATTTTCGAAATGTTTTCGGATTCCATAAATTATCCCATGCGAAATTCTGGAATGAAATGGAACTAATTTCCTAATTAAAAATCTGTGATTAGTAATGATGTAATTCTTAGATGTAGAGAGTAGAGAACGGAACCGGCAAAGAAGAAACTACAAAATTCTCACGTTACCCCATGAAAATTGCTTTGATTAAATTTGACTGCATCATCATCTTTGATTTGGAATGATGCATAGCATAAGTGCATTGTTCCAAATGAATCATGCAAATTGTCTCATAAGTAGGTCACGGGTTATATTTTTTCATTTCTACTACCACAACCACATTGGAGTTCAGTTCAGTTAAGTAGGTGCTAAATAGCTATAATCACTACCGGTCCAGTTATCGAAATCCTGTTAGAATCCATTTCAGCGACCGATAAATAACAAGACGATAAACAATATGATTAGGTGTTAATTAAAATACGTAACGGTTCATCCCGCAACCTCTCACAAGACAGCAGGTTCTTCATCAAATGATGTGACGCCAAAATACTAGTCTGTTGAACGGTTAGGACTCGGATAATTTTTTCGAAAAAATTGGCTTCAACTTTATTTTTTTTTATTTCTGAAACAATTTTCTTTGCCATTCCATTCCAACCGGAAAGATATTTTATAACCATGTCATACCATCACAAGCTTATCGTGTTGTCGCTCTCCATCTTCCTGACAATTCTAAGTTTGCTTCCGCTGTCAACCTGTTTTAGTTTCAAGATCGGTGACCCTTACCCCAACAACGCGTCCCCCTCCATCCCCAAGCATCCCTTGAAGGCTATTTTCGACCTGCTCGAGATTGATGAGCGGGACTATGAGTTTTACGTGACGCACTTTATCCTTGTCCCGATATTATCGGTGGTTGTGGGACTGATGGCAGTTCCGGTGGGGCTCACCATCGGATTCATTCTGACCTGGCGGTTCCTCCTTCCGGAAGTGGAGGTGGGGGAGTAGTCACAGTTGATCGTCGTCGGTAGTCAGTAGTGACTTTAAAAAATATTTGTACATAAGAGGTTTAAAGTACTATAATAATAGGTTGTTTAATTGAGGTGTAATTTGTAAAAGTTTTGTATATTTAAATAAGTTGAATAATTGAAGTTGAATCCGGAACAATAGTTGTTTTCGCTGATTTTTTAATATTCTGTCTGATCCACTTTTGTAAACACGAAGTTTCGCAGAAAAAAATAAAAACATTATAAAAAACGAGATTTTGGAGTGCTCCCATTTCTGCAATCATGCCAGTTGCTAAAAACGCGCGCTCCCCTCCAAAAAAGGTGTTCGAGCCATCATCAAATGACGAGAAGATTCTGGCCTACGTTTGCAAAAACTTCTCCTGCAAAATCTGCAACACCATTTTAATCCAAGTAGGGAAATAATAATTGATAAGCTGTTTACATATAAATGAAAATTAATTATGTCTCACAGTGCCCCAGATAATGATAATGATAAAAGTTTGTTTATCTAACATGAACAGTGTGTGACGTTGTCCTGCGGCCACCACTACTGCAGCTACTGCTTGGACTTGTTGATGGGAGGGAAAGGGAAGTCCGCTCAGCAGTTTAGTTGCTGTCCGCAGTGCTCCTCCCACATCAAGTATGCTCAGCCGGATGAAGGGATGGACCAGAAAATTGACCTCCTGATTAATTCCTGTTCCAAGCCAATCAAAAATGCGTACACCGTCTCGCTGAACAACCGGTTCCAGAAGAGTTTGGAACGGAGTAAGCAGAAGCACGAAGCCAGGATTAAGGGGACCAAGCAGGAAGATGATGATGTTGGACCGAAGGTTTATATCGCCAACTTTGAGGACATTTGCAAAGCCCTTTCCTTATCAGCGGAGGGAAGCCCTGCGAACTCGGGGAAGTCCTTTGCGGAGCTGCTGAGCTCGGTGACCGGTAGTGGAGGTCAGGAAACGGGGAAGAAGATGATGACGAGGCCAAGCAGGGCTGTGGGGAGAGGAGGATCCCGAAGGGCATCATCCCATTCGGAGGTGATCGACATGGAAAAGGCGGACTCTCTGTTTGGAATATATGATGAGTTCATCCGTAAAATCGGTGGAGTGGAAAAGGATGGTGATAATGAGCCGGAGAGGGAGCTGGCTGGAGGAGACTTCGCAAGGGATGATGGCGTCGACCCCACCATGGAACCTTTTAAGGTGGCCAGGAAGAACAACAACGTTACTAAGAGTGACCCTGAGCTCCTCGCACTGATCAAGGAGTCTGAGGACATTATCCGGTTGGACGATCATGTTCAGCAGTGGACCAAGAGGATGAAGGTGGCCCTGATGGGAAATGGCGAGAGTGAGGTTGTTTCCTCCAATACGAAGGAGAAGGGAGAGGATGAGCATAATGTGAACGATGAGCTGTGGCAGTCATCCAACAAGCTGTTGAGGAAGCTGCAAGGATTCAAATCTCAACGACAGGATAAGGTCAATAGGCTCAGCGTTGAGATTCCCATTCCTACCCTTCCACCGGCACCCAGGTCGGCAAAGTTGGATATCGATGGGATAAGTGACGACTCGGATGTGGAGGAGTATGATGAGACGCTTCGGGATTTGGAGGAAAGCTTTAAGAATCAGCAGGAGGCTATGGAGGAAGCGGAGCCATTGAAGGAGGAAGCCGAGCCAGTGAAGGAGGAAGCGGATTCACTGATGGAGGAAGCAGGATCAGTGAAGGAGGAAGCGGAGCCTGAAAAGGATGAAGCAGAGCCGTCGAACCCTCCAATCACCACTTCTCCCTCTGATCGGGTTGATGAAAAACCTTCAACAAGCAGAAGGAGAAGGACGGACCTCATGGAGGAATCAGGAATGACCTACGTCAAGGAAAACATCGAGTTCATCACCGAAATGAGGAAGTACAAGGGGGCCCTGATGAAAATCCAGAATCGGGAGGCTGAGACCTCCAAGCAAATTAAACAGGTCAGTGAAAATCATGATAAGCTCTTATTTATCTCATAACTTGAATCTTGTCATTTTTTGATTGTTTTAATTTTTCTTTTCAGCTCCTTCCCATCCGAGAACCTCTCGGCGGCGATGTCCTGAGCCCAATTCCCAGCCTCAAGGCCAAAACCCAGCCCCGCAAGTCTCCCTCTCCATACTTGGCCCAGGCCGCACGACCCAGCAACCCTCCTCCCCGGATAAGCCACTGTCCCCCTTTGAGAGCTGGATTCCTACGTCCAAACATCCAATCCAGTAAGTCTCCCCGTCGTGTTCCCTCATTCGCCTCCAAACTTCCGACTCCCACCCTCCCCAATCGCCCTCGGACGGCTGTTTCGTACGAGACCCAGCAGTTGCTTTCCACATCCCCCTACGCATCACTCAACAACCGTCCTCCGACTCGTCATCAGCAGCATCAGCACCTTCCCAAGCT
>JAQGAI010001908.1:0-13447 GCA_034696905.1 Lepidocyrtus violaceus
CAAAATATCTTTGGACAGGTGTATCCTACCCAGAAGGTGCTCCTGGAACGACTTCACAATATCCATAACTTCGTTTCCAGTCACATGTCAAATCCTCATGCGACAGTGACCTCATTCTTTGAAGCGTTGCGCAGTCGGAGGGAACGTGCTGGTGATAGAATAAAGGGATTGGATGTTCTGCACAAAGTATTGGAGTGTTCCAGTCCATGTACATCCTTGCTCATTGTGTCCTCCATCCTCCTTCAGAACGGTCCACGACTACAGTCCATCCTGTGCAGCGGGCTGGAACCAGAGGTGCTGAGGATTTTTGGGGAGGTGATGAAGATCGTTGTTGGGATTGCGGAGAAGAATCCACTCCTCCACAGGTACTCCATTGCCCTCCTCAGCGTCACGCCATATGACAGGACGGATGAAGAAAATCTTGTGGAGAGCGGCTTGGTAGGATTGCTGGACCAGCTTTGTGCTTTCCAGACCGGCCATCTCACACCTCGAGGCAGTCCAACTGACACTACCAGAGCGATATTGCCAGCCGCAGGAGCACCCGCCTTCTCTGAGGCAGCTCAAATTCACAATAAGGCTTCCACCTTGGCATGGGCAGCTTTCCAGGTTCTTGCCGGCCAATGCGCTTCCTGGGAGCGTTCCACCAAGCACCAGCAGTCCACTCATGCGAAGCATGGAACAAACCCGGGGAGGGAGATTGAAGACCATTCCTTCTCGGAATGGGACGAGCCTGAGCATAGGGAGCTTCCTCTCCAGATTTCAATCAATATCACAAATCATCTCGCCAGAGCTGCCAATCTTGCAGCAATGTCCTCCAGCGGGGTCATCCTTCCCACCAGTCAGCTTGATGATAGGACTATCACATGCAGTCCAAGCTTATCCGTGGCCATCCAAGATGTTCTAGATCTGCTCAACAATCTTCGCCAGTACAAGATCGGGAGGGCCATTCTGAAACAGAGCCCATGCATATGTAGACTCATTGGTTTACTTCAAGACCCGCGACTGAGCCCCCGTCTGGTCCTGACCATATTGCAGTTGCTTCACACAGCGCTTCCCCTCGTGGACGATTTGGATACTACCCACTTCAAACAAATTGTTCCTAAGGGAAGGATGATGCCCCCGTTGGGAGGATCCAGAGGCATTAGCCATCAGCAGCAGCTTCACGCTGCGACAATCGCTACATTTTGGACAGTTATTGAGTCCTCACCGTACACCCAAGTTGGCTCCATGCTCTTATCCAAGCTGGCAGACTATCTTGTTTGCGGCTCCAACAAACCTAGTGCCTCCGACTCCCCAAAAGTAGCCTGTTCCCAGGATGATGATCCCTCAGCAATGGCAACATCGCAGGGGCTGATCGACTCAAAGTTTGAGCGGATGGAGGTGTGGCTCCATAAGTTGAATGAGAATCAAAATCAGGCCTCCTCCTTGATAAGGCAACTCTTTGTGGAGATGGCTAGGCAAGAACTGAGACCGACGAGGGGCACAATCCAGGATCTGGAAAATGAGCTAAACACAAATGGCAAGGTTCTCCTGTACCTGGACGAATCCCCAGTAGCTGAAAGAAAAGCTCTGAGACTAAGTCAACTTGGCCATTTCGTAACCCTCCTTCCGGCAGGCTGGTCTAGAACACCTTATCATATACCGCTGACTATGTCTGGAGGATCCCGAGGTGGTGGGAATTCCAACAACATGATAATTTGCAAAGAGAAAAACAACCATCTAGCCTCGTGGGACCCTGCGCGGCCCTTCTTGTCTGGCCATGTTGCCGAAAATCTGGCAAGTGAAATCGTCCAACTTGTTCGAGCTCTCTTGACATCTTCAACGTTCACTTCAGCAAGTCATGGAGCCATCAACGCCCTCTCCAGTTGCGGCTCCCAGGGTAATCTACAGAGCGGAAGTAGTACGGCGAGTGTCTCCAGCATGGTGGGCGCAGCCAGTATTTGCACTGGGAACATGGGGGACAGTGACTCCCTTACTTCCGAAATGTTAGCACCATCCACAACCCCCCAGAAGGGGAACTCAGTTTGGCATGATGCCGTGGAGCAAGTTATCTGCGGAGCGATGAAACTTCTTCCCAGACTACTATCCATTCCAAATCCGACAACAGCTCATATAGAATCCTACGTGTATTCGGCGAGGCTTATCATATCTGCTCTGACGGTGCTGGGAGGATTTACAGAGACGATTCGAGCTGGGCTGGAGGTATGGATTGTGGAGGAGGAAAGTGAGCGACAGTCATTGTCTCAAGTTTACGCATCCTCGGAAGAAGGCGACCCCACTGATCGCTGGGAATATTCTGCCACTCGAGCCAAAGTCATTTCTGTTTCCGACAATTGTCCAACGGCAAAAGTGGAAATAATTCAGGGCCCTGTCAACTCAACCACCGGGAAAGACAAGAACCCCTCCAAGCCATTAGCTGTGGCCGACATTATCACTTTGCCCCTGTCAAGACTCGTTCCAGGCCACTACACCAAGTGTGGTTCTCCTAACTTGCCCGTTCTATCCAGGTTGGCTCAAATGGAACTAGCCGGATTTTTGAAGACCTTGCTAGTCCACCCAGGAACTACTTCAACTGTTCCAGGTAACTCCAAAGGAGCTGCTGCTGCTGGAGCAAATACGTCAACGGGAAATCAAGTCGAGTACCCACTTAAAAAGACGCTCCCAACTTTGAACCAAATCGTGTCCGGTGTCGGAGCTGCCAATGGTCAGGCAAACAGTAACTCTCAGCCAATTTCGGACTCCAGACAAATAGCCCAGTCCATGACAATCATCCGTCTTCTCGCCGAGATCCGGACAAAGTCAATGCAGGTCCTGGCGCTATGGCTCAGGAGGAAAGAATTCTCGGAGATTTTTGTTGGGATCGGAAGTGAAAGTCATTTCAGTACAAAAAAGTACTCTGCGGACGTTCACGAGGCCACGGAGAGTCTGAAGGAACTGAGCAAGCAATGCATTCCCTCCCACAAGCCGTCCAGTCTGGAAAACCAAGTGGCTTGGATGAGACTACTCTACAGGGACTGTACGAAGCCACCCCGACTGCCCATCACGTCCGATAAGCTGATGCCAGGTGCCGGTGGACAAATGAACGAAGGAATGAGATGGGACCTGGCGAGGCAGTTTCCGAAGATCAAGAGCACCGTGTTCTCCTCCATCTCAAACTCTTTGGTGTACACCGGAGACTACAATGTTTCTGGTGGGAATCCAAGAGGATTGCTTCTTTTTGGGAATAGGGTGATATCCATGGATGGATTCTATTGGGAGGCAACCATCGTCACGATGGAAGATCCTGGGCAGCATGCCGACTTAATTATCGTCCCTCCTTTGTCAATTGGCTTCTCTCCGGTGCCGGCCAGCGCCACAACACCTTCATCGAATGATGTGTGGAAGTACTCCAATGGGACAGTGATGTACACGACCTTAGGACGTGTGGTCCACTACAAGACCCAGGACCCTGGAAGCTGGATTACGGTCCGTTTGGATGACGACAACTCCTTCAGGGTTCGGGCCGGGGACACCATTGGAGTGGGATGGGAGAAACCGCCAAGTTCATCATCAGATCAAGCTCATCCTTCCACTTCCCCAAGAGTCCAAGTACTCAGACAAGCGGCTAGGAATACATCCATGTCTTTGGTGGAGTCCATGGTCACTCCAAACAGTCGTGGTAACAGCAGACGTGCCAGGCATTTGGCCAGGAGCTTCAACCAAATTTTGGACAGTCCCGGAGTCCCCGGAAACAACTCAGGTTTTGGAATACGAGGACAAGTCTACTTCACCTTGAACGGGAGGAGGCTACCTTCCACTGTGGAACAAAGTAATTGCAGCCTTCATCCCATCCTTCATGTTCAGAAGAGGCAGATGATCGTCAATACGAATCTTGGAGAACGGCCGTTCCTCTACGCTGAGGCAAATAGGAGAGTGAGGCAACCACAATCCCAACCTACAAGTGGAGGTGGTAGTGGAGCTCAATCATCAGCCTTGGCTTATCAGCAACGGAATAATGTAACCCGGCAGGTGATCACGGCGGAGGCGAATACCGGTCCAAGCAATGCGGATGTCTTGCTCCGTCGTGTTTCCGATTCCCTTCAAGACTTAAATATTTCATTTGATGCAGAGTGGGATGAGCCCGACCATTCCATTCCAGCAGGAAGAAATGGGAGTGGAAGCACAATCTCCGGTGCTAGCAATAGGTCTACCGGAAGATCCGCAGAAAGGCGGATGGAAGACGAGGAAATAGGAATGGGGATTGAAGACGAAGAGTGGGATCCTTTGGATCTGGATGAGGACGCGGATGATGATGATGACGACAATGATGAGGATTCGGATGATGCCGACAACCAACCGGAAGCAATGGTTGGAAGTGACACGTTGCTTTCTGCCAGAAACCGGACCGGGAGTGCGACGGGAGGAGGAACGTTCAGACTATTACCCCCATCCCCGGCGTCCGGAGTGAGTACAAGTAGTATCATTACGACGCGCACCCCACGCCAACAACATCGGTCAGGAGGATCCCAGCAGCGGCCTTCAAATGCGAAGAAGCAAGCAACCGGAGAAAATGGGGCGAAGAGCGCTAACAGCTTATCAAACTTGGAATTTGGTGGCTCCACCAAGAAGACAAATGAGTTGGTTGCGAAGCCCCATCAAAAGACATCAGAGTACAATCCAGTTAAATCTCTAGAATATTTCATGAATCACAGCCCCACTTCCGGGATAAAGGTGTTCCAAGGACCAAGAAGATATGTCTGCCCTTGTGCGGCTCATTGCCGGACCCCTCTGGACTGTCTTCTGCTTGAAAATAAGCAAGATGGTCTGGATCGAAGGGAGGTGGATTCCATAGACAGCTATGAATCCGATGAAGAGGACGACATTCACTCTCTCCTCGTGAAGGCCTGGGAAACCAAGGTGTTTCCAACTATTAGACGTCGCTTCCGGAATGAGTCCGAGAGGAGAGATGGTCTGGAGCAGATTCGAGGTGCGCTTCAACTGGGAATGCTCGACATTGCAAGACAGACTGTAGAGTTCTTGTATGAGGAAGGGGGAGGTCTCCCACGTGATCTCCATTTCCCCACGTTGGAGGAAATGAGGTCAGAAGCAGTCCGTTGTACCATGGATAAGCTGAAGCCCGGGATGAATGTCATTATTCGGCCCATCCAACAAGAAGACCTAGGCCTGCTCCCACCCTTTGCCGTTTCCGCAATGCTGAGGACCTTCGGTCTGGTCGGAGAAGTTTTGGAAGTAGATCAGTCGAATGACTTGGTTCTCCTCGAGAGTTACATCGAGTCTGAAGGGATTCTAGTTCGCTTCTGGTATCCAGTGAGCTACCTTGATAAAACGCAGTCTCACAAGAAGCCCACTTTGAGTGCCACCACCGTCAATATGTTTAAGCTCCACTCGCATCTTATCTCGATGGAGGTCTCCCTCTCCAACCTTTACTCCAGGCAGTGCTACCTTGCATTATCCCAACATGAGAAGAGTCCGGTCGGGAAATTTGATTTGGACTCTATTCAAATCCTCTCCGACAACTCTTTGGCGAACTATCCACCTTCCAGGGATCTCTTCACCTATAACCTCCAATGCGAGTCACCTTCCCTAAGCTTCCTCCAGGACTGTGGAAACCCGTCCGTTCTCTTTTATCGGAGAGACCATGAATATAATTTGATTTCTTCCAAACTCCAGCAGCAGATCAGGAAAGCTAGTTCTGGATCCCCTGAAGACGAGTTGACTGTTAACAAGCTGACTGCTTCATTATTATCATGTTTGGAGTCCCCCGCCAAGTTCCCTAAGTTCGATGTCCCCTTGGATAGAATCCATGACGTGGAAGTGGTCACACCTGGGATGGCATTTTCGTTGATCTCCTTCAAAAGCTCTGCCACAGGCCAGATGACTAACAAGCAAATGGCTTCGATTGACAATACAGTCCATCCTTGCCTCCACCTTTTCTCCTATGACAGCGGAGAACTTTCCAGACACCTGATGGCTTGCTATCCACTGGAGCCCCTTCAAGTTGTTATGCATCGAGCGTCCTCCGGAGCTGCAGGAAATGAAGATGGTACGTCCCCACAAATAATTTCTCACACTGCCCCCACCACCGCCGGAGCGTCGGGTTCCAGTGCTGCAGCAGCGGTTAACAAAAACATGCGCAAGAGACACGGAAGGTTTCCCCCGGTGATGGTGCCCACGGATAGGATTCATTGCTCCATCTCCGAACTCAATCTGAATGATGTCACTTGTGAGATCCAAGGAATCCCGAAGGAGTTCCCATTGGCCATTCTATATCTGCAGGAGTTGATTGCAGAGTTTCATAGAAGTAATACTAACCAGAGCCCATCCTCTTCCTTGTCACTTGAGCACGTGACCGAAGCCGTCACTCGCCTTCTCAACTTTGTCGACCAATTCCCAATTTGCCCCGTGATTAAGGAATGGATATTCAATTTAACTGCTGAGCTGGCACGAGTCAAGTCCCCACAAACGGACATGGAATGGAAGGTCTCCCCCAATGACAGGGTCGCCAAGAGCTGCACCCCAAACAGACTATTTCTGGAGTTGCTCCTTTTACATGATAAGGAAACTGCAGAGCAGAGCCTTCCCCTTCACTTCATCCCGATTTTGAATGCTCTAAATGAAAATATTTACGAAGGGTCCTCAGCAGGATCTTCTGCTGCTGGGAATAAAGGGAAATTCGCACCCTCTTCCCTGATGTTCCATATTTCCAGCTTTATCTCAGGGCACCAGAGGCCTGTGCGTCACCTTGTCCCTCCAGGAGTTGTTTCTGGCCAGCCCAACTTCTCCTTCTATTTCAATTCCCTGAATGACCTTTGCCTAGCCCTTAATGAGGCTTCGGAAGTGATGGTGAATCCTTTTGAGATCATCCCATGTCCACCTCCTCCCGCACCACCCACCGCCTTATCCGAGGATTCTTCCCCGATAGGTACCCCCCCGGGAGGAGCAAGTACAACAGATTCGGGACACGCGTTTACTCAGTCCTCCGGAGCTGGCGCATCATCCCAATCCAAGAAAACTCCCCCAAGACATACCCTCACGGCTAAGAGGATGACTAAAACATTTACTTCCCAGCGGGATGTGAGGACTCCAGCCGTTAAAAAATTTGGTTATACTCCTAACGTTGGTGGAGGAACAGCAGCTCCTGGCAGTAGTTCTGCAGAAAAGGGACCAAAGCCAGCTTTATCTTCGACTTCAGCCGCAGAGGACGGGATGATTGCATTCTCAAAAGCATCTGAAATTGAATGGTTCAACAATCAAGTTATAATCAGCCGTGCCCTCAAGGACATTGTTTGGCATTCGCCCAGCGATGTCCAGAATATAGAAGCGACGCAGGTTTTGATCGGAGCCGTGCTGGAAAAGTTGAAGGTTTCTCAGATTCACACTCATTTCCTGGTGATTCAGGGTGCTCCGGTGAATATCGACGGGATGTCGGTAAGTTTTTCCTGTAAAATCATGTTTCTTATTTCAAATTCTGCATTTTAAGACATTCAATAAAATTAATATACATTTTTTTATGACAGATTGAAGCCAGCCTAATCCGAGCACTTCGAGGTTGCGGTGGGATTCACGGTAACGAGATGTGGATATCAGGCAACTCCGCTGTGGTAGAAATTCGCTCCCTGGCTAAGGTCAACGAAGCTTATGACACTCTGAAGCAAAACAAAGTGTGGTATCCCCTCGAGGACTACGTCCTCTATCCCAACGTGACAGTCTCCAAGCTCAATGAACAGTTACATGTCTACAACCCTGCGACCAGCTCTTCAACCTCACCTTCCCCACCGACAGTATTACCCACCACAAGTAACTCCCAATCTGGAGAAGACGGGGACCATGTCCTACGAAAGTTTCTGAAAAACAAGCTTTCCGACTCGGAGTCCTCCGATAAGCTCAGTCCCAAGGCGAGGGAAGTTCTCACAAATATTTTCATGTCATGCTACGCCATCTCCATTCCCTTTATCATGGAGGAAAATGCGGAAGAGGAGACTCTATTCCAGAATAGTGAGGAGATGGAGGTCACCCCAGGTAGGAATAGGGTGGTCACTTTGAGCGAAGAGCAGATTCGGCTGAAGCTGCCTGGAAATCTTTTTGACTTGTTTGTAACCGGTTTGAAGGGGCCTTCCGAGGTGGAGCCTATATTGAAAGATGTCCTTCAAAAGTTTGGTGAGAAATCGAACATGAGCCAGTTCCCTCCCATAGTAAACCTGGATGAACCTAATGAAGCGGATTCAAAGGGGAAGAAGGACGACAAAGACTGCAAGACAGAGTGTCAAATGGCCAAAGAGGAAAAGGCTAGCTCACACGATGAAAGCCCTCAGCAATTGGAGCAACTTGTGTCACAAAGCCAAACTACTGGGCTTGGCCTCTCCCTCCAAGGTTACCTGAATTGGTGTACGAAGCTGATGAAAACGGAAGTGAACTTTTTATGGAGGGGTTTGTTTGCAGCGGGATACGATATCCGGCTGGATCGAGTCTGGGTGTCTCAAGATGTTCAATGCATCAGCCAATATTTTCATACCCCGGAGAAATGGTCCCTAGAGAAGGATGCCGCCCTGATAAGCTACATGGATCAGTTCGGCCAAAGTCTTCACCTTGATCCTACACGGATTCAACCTGTGGAGGTCTATTTGACCGAGAGTGACTTCCTCAACCCCGCATTTACGGCGTTGCAAGGGACGGACATTGCTTATTTGAGGATCAGGTGGGGTATGTTCCAAAAGATAAATAATTTGGTGGGGAAGAAGCTCCTCCCTCATGTGAGCCTCCACAATGTAAGTAGTTCCAAGAGGTCCACAGCTAGGCTACTCCACGACTCCAGGCAGCTATTGCTGTATTTCATCAAAGTAAGATCGATTATCATATTACCCCAGTCAATGTGTTTTGCAAACTTATTACCTCCATAATATTTACATTATTATCTCAAATTTATTTTGTTAATTATTTTTTAGGATGCGTATTTGTATAAAATCATACAAGTGAGTGCAGCCCGAGGTGGAGACACCCCCACTCCAGAGATAACCCTTGATCCCGTGTCCTCCATCGGGAGCCAGGATGAAAACGTGTTCAAAAATCAGCTCAGCCAAATAATCCAACAGATGTCTACAATCACCACAGCATTTTACTGCGTCCCTCCGGCCCAAGGTGCGGATCCGGCCTTACCCATCAGCGTCAAGTTCACCGGGGAGGAAGTCCTTGGACTGAGCGGGTCCTTCAGACAGTTCCTGCTCAATGCTGCAAAGGAGTTGCAGAGTGAAACTGTACGGTTGCTATCCCGGTGTCCGAGTGCGGATGCAGGGCGAAACAGAGACTGCTTTATCATCACCCCTGGAAAGCTGTCTTATGGGGAGGAAGACTTTCTATATTTTCTTGGCCAACTGATTGGAATCTCGATAAGAGCGGATGCTCCACTAGCTTTGCCTTTACTTAGGGCCACCTGGAGGTCTTTGCTGCAGGCTGGGAAGGAGTGTAATGACAGCTCGGATGACTTGATTGAGGCTGATGTTTTGTGCGCTACTTATTTGAACAAATTGGAGTCGGTAAGTAGTTATCTAATGATTATGATATCTTGTGCATTATATTAGTAGTACATTTCGCATCTGTCATTTCGCGTTTTCAGTTCCCGACCAAACAAGCGTTTGACAACTTCCTGTCCCTAAATGCCTGGCCGAAGTTCCACTACCCATCAATGGATAACAAAACCATTGTCCCATTATGCCCCGACGGTTCGTCAATCAGCGTTGGCTTCTCGAATCGAGCTGAATTCATCAAACTAATCAAATTCCTGCGAGAGAAGGAGCTTCATTCTAAAAATCGGGTGGCAAAAATCCTAACCGGGCTGGCCACAATACTCCCCCTACCTGCACTCCTTGGTTTGTTCACCTCGAACCATTTAGAACTGAGGATTGCCGGCTCACCGGAAGTGAATCTATCTCTGTTGAAGAGCCACACTCACTATCAAGTTGGGGTCAATGAGAACGACCCTCATATCATGTACTTCTGGGCAACTCTGGAATCCTTCACTCACGAAGAGCTCAAAAAGTTTGTGAAGTTTGCAGCAAACTTGGAACGACTTCCCGTGACCTGTCCATGCCAATCCGATAATCATGCTGCCTTGCAGGAGTTTTCCCCTAATGCTAATAACAATGCTGTGCATGTACCGCCATTCCCCATGAAAATTGCTCCGATGAACCTACCTCCAAGTGCCACAACTGAAGATATCGATAAGCGATTGATTCGTGTGGAAACCTGTCTCTTCCTATTACGACTCCCACCCTACTCCTCCCTTCAAGTTACGAGGCAGCAACTCCTCTTCGCCATCAACTGCCGTGAGGACCCATTGTCTGGATAAAAGCCCTCTAGGTTTTCAAAAATGAAGCGAAAAATACTAATTGGAAATATCCTGGAAAAATTTATAGTGTCACTTCCCATTCCTACTCCATTATTAATTGATCAAGATTAGAAATAAATCAATACTTTTGAAGCAGAACATAATTGCGAGCTCCAATATTATAATTATTATCTAGAATCCAAAAGTTGAGTTTTGTCGTATGAAAAGCTTGCATAAATCAACATTTAGTTGAGGTCATTCATTGAGTTGTGTGTGTAAAACAGATCCAAGTAAAAATCATAGTAAAACTAAATGTAGTTCACAGGTGAATATTTAAATTGTTAAATTATTGTAATCTTGGGACTACTAACTTACAAATACAAAACAGCTTACTAATGGTTGCAAATAATTGCTTAAAAAATTAGTTGTCTTACTATGCCCCACCCCATGTAATTTCAACATTTATTTATTTGCCATCGTTTACTAGTAAGTACAAGTAAGTAAGTATACTAGTGTAAGTGTACACTTTAATTGAAATCTACTTAAAAAACTTGAATCCCACTGACCGGATAAATTAGAATAGTAAGTTTTCTATCGTTATCACACTTATTGACATTGAACAAAGCGTAAATTAATACTAGATTAGATTTTAAATGGGTTATCAATACAGCTTAGCTGCCATCAGTCATCGTTTTACTTTCGGATCACACACTCCTATTAATTGAAAGAAAAGAGCTTCAATCAGAAATAAAATACTTAAAAAGTTGACCTAGCATATAAATAATAAATTTTACATTTTCAACAATGGATAATACTGCATTTAACGTACCTCGTTTTCCAATCAATCAATCGGAATCAGAATCCGATTCTAGTAGTGCAAATTCATTATTCGTATCACGTTGTTTCCGCTCTATCGCTTCGCATATTTCAGCACATTTTTTCTCCACTGCTTTTTTGCATGGCCCAAGACCACGGGATTCTATCATTGTCTGTGGAAAGGCAATATTTACAACATTTTACTGTAACTACAATAGTAACTGAAAATGGTTATTTATACCCAATAAAGGTAAGGCCCTACCTTGTAATCGTCACTCTTCATGAAAAGGTTTCTAATATATTTGGGTCCCATCGAGAAAAATCCGGGTCCATTCTTTTGAATGAAATCACGAAGAATTTTTAGATCCTTTGCCGTGAATCTAAAGTTGGTCCTGCAAAAATTATTTTTGTGAATATCAAACGTTAGTATTATGAGTATTATTAAGAATTCAGCACTTCTAATTTAATAATGTTACCTTCTATAGTTTGGCCCAGATCCATCAGCAAAAGATCTAGAAGAACCAGGCATCTCAGCGATAACTTGTACATCTTGGCTGTTATTGCGATTGGCAGCTTCTACTTCCATAGCTCGGATGAGGTTTCGGTTTTCCTCCAGCTCCTCCCTCAGGGTGTCTACTGTAGACAGCGCCTCTGCATGTTCCATCCTAAAATTAAGAAGAAGAAAAATGTAAATTGAGCAAGTTGTAACAGCCGAAGAATCCGAGTAAATAGCATACACCATAATGGCCATTCTTAGCTTACTGAAGTGCCTCATGATCCGCAGTCAGTTTTTGATATTTCTGTTTTAGAGCATCGATGATCTGATCACCTTCAGCAGCCACGAGTTTGTATTGGTCATGCAGGGTTTCATTAGCATCAGCAACTTTTTGATAATGTCGTTTTCTGGTAGTTAGTTCCTTTGATAACTTCTCGTTCTCGGCCTCCAACAGCTTTGTTTTTTTACTTGACTCGACTGCCGAAGTAGTCTCGGTGTCTGGAAAGATACGAACGGCTGCCTGCAAGGAGCAAATGTTCTTACATTTGGGACAGCAGCCAGAGCTAAAAATCAATAGAATGGAATTATAATTGATAAGCTATTAATTAAGATAAGAACTGATGACTAATGAAATAATAACACAGGATTCTCACTTCGGCGGATAATTCCGAACATTCTGTCCCCGTCCCCCAATGCCATTAAACCATGTCTGGATACAGACATGATGATATACATGTCCGCATGGTAGAGCCATAGGATCCTTATTGGCGTCACCGGAACACTGGGATTGCCCCTCCGTGAGGTAGTCCTCACAAATTGAGCAGATCATGGCCATCCTTGAATATTCCTAATGATGGAAGGAAGTTAATTTATTTATGAGCAGAAATTTTCAGAAAAATCAAGTTCCACCTTCCTTTCATGTTTTTTTTTGCTTATCTTACCTTTTCCAAACGGCTTTAACGATGATGTATCGGCTTCCTCCTCCAATTCTCCTGTTATTAGCTGAGTTGACTAGCCCTCGAAGCTAACGACTTTTTCCGAGCTAAACTAAACCACTACCTGAGCTTTACTAATTATGATTCACCTTTCCCAATACTAACGGCACTTGTCGATAACCTTAACTAGTTTAAATTGTTCTGAATACTTTCACGTGACTTAACAGCAATTAAATCCTTTCGTCCTGGCCCCTTCTCGTCCTATTATTATCCACTTCAGCTAAATATGGAGCCTAAGATTTCAAATCAAAACCGGATACGAATTGATCACTAATCAGGGTTACAAAATTAAGTAACTTTTGGTCAATTAGTTCTCGTCCTGTGATCAATTCTTTTAAATTACGAAAATGGCTATATTATCCAGATCCTTCCTCTCCTCATCCTTCATCCTCCGTTTCTTGTCCGTTCCTGTCGCATTACACCCGTTTTCTTTTCCAAGTTTCCCCCCTTTTTGTTACTAGTCAACTAATCAATGGAAAACGTTTTCTTACACAAAATTTACATATCTAATTGACATTCATACTTCCTTCCTGTCCGGTTCTCATCATCTCTGCTCTCTGTGTTGACTGGACAGGAACGATTCAAACGCAACAGGGTGAAAAAAATTTGCATATGAAATATATTGATCACTTTAGCTTCCTATTATAAAAGGGTGTGGGTGACTTAACTTGAATATGTATTAGAAAGGGAAACAAATAATATGCTAATTGATTACAAATTGAATTAATGTATAAAACAATGAAAGAGGTCAATTTTCAGTTTTCTCCATGAAAAAACCAACCATGAATATGAAATAGCATGAATTGTGATATTGTGATT
>JAQGAI010001909.1:0-13442 GCA_034696905.1 Lepidocyrtus violaceus
GCTGCCGCCGGCCAAGGGAACGCATAGGGATGATACAAACCAGCAAAACCTGTAGCTCTGGCAAACTCCGCTGCCGCTCTTTCCGCCGCTCGATTCCGCAGAATCCGGTTAATGCTAGAAACACTTGGCGCTGTGCTGTTTGTACAAACACCTGAAACAAAATTAAGAAAAGAAAAAAAACGATCAACTTATATTCGACTTAAAATTCTACACGTGCAAATCTTTTTATGGAATGATAACGAAAATTGCAAATTGATTTTTAATACTTTTCAGTAGCACATCACCACATTATTATACACTCCGGGGCTCTCCTTTTTATTGCATTTTTATGGTTGCGTAAAAAAGCTACTTTTTCATCGAAAAAAAAAAATCCTCAGGTATGCACTGAGCAGCATACCGAGGCCTCGTAAAACATGAGAGGATAAATTGTCTACATAAACAAAAGCATTAAGTATAATGATGAAAAGCAAGTAAAGATTAAAAGGGAAGATAGTAAACTGCAGTGCTAATTGATATGAGGAAGAACGATTGAGTATTTAATTGGACCCAACAAAACAGAACACAAAAGATGGTTGTGCATCTATATGAAAACTGGGTAACTCCTCTTTTGCTGCATTTAAATTTCTATAATTTAACAACGATAATAATCAATAATCAACTGAATGTGGTGTGAAATCTGCAATTATGAAAAAAATGAACTGTGCTACACAAGGGAAGACGGAAGACGCCACAGAACTTATTTTAGCATTTTGCCATTCTTCCCACTTAATCATATTTATACTAGTAGATGCATCCACAGCGTAGCGTAAATGCTGTGAAACCTATTCTAGTATGGATTTATTTAAATGATATTTCCACACAGTTTTTTCTTTCGCAAAAATAAGCACGCAGGCAGGCAAGCATGCATGCATGCATTTCCATACTTCTGTTTTATGTTAACATGTATTTCAGGTAAAAGGACGCCGCTTTTTTTCCCAAACTCAAAATTCTGCTTCTCCGGTAAAATTAGCTTAGAAAAAAAACGTATAATAATCTGCGGATCGGAACAGGGAGAAGGTGTTATTTATATTAATGTTTGTGTGGTGGAGCCGGCGCGCCATAGCATGAGCAAAACGGCCAACCCCAACAATTACACATAAATATACACTAATGCAGCTAATGTACGAACATAATAGATATCATATTAAGTTTCCTTCCCTTACTTTGAAAACAGAAAAATGACCAAAGAGGAAAAGAGATGGCAACTTCTGATAACATCTATATATTTTTTTTACTTTTTCAAAGCAAAAAGCCAAGTTACTTAAAAGTAGCACTGGTGATGATGAGTGAAGTATTTTTTTGCTAATAAAGAAAACTGAAAAATAAATCGAGCAGAATAGTTCACACAAAGAGGGTCCTTGTGCGATCCTCACTGGTAAATGAAATCTTGAGATCCCACATTTTCCAATTTGGCGTTGCAATAATAGTAATAGCAAAATAATAGTTGAACTGAGGGAGAAAGAGAGTAGTAAAGAGCCCAGGGAAAAGGCCCAAGCTAACAGTCAAGAGTAACTGGGTTCAGAAAACGGAATAGAGATCGAGAGTGAGGGGCAGTGTTAGAGCTTCTCTACGCGTGAAAACCTCACCCACCCATTACTTACGACCATGGCGCTCAGAATATTTATTTTTATGTAATGCAGAAACTGGGAAAAGGAGGAGGATACAACACAATTAGTGTTATTACAGTGATGATAACATAAGCTAAAGATAGAAACACAACACATTCTTGTTACTTGCTCACTACTTCTGCCAAAAGGTGGGATATCGGGCTTGATAATCAACATGATATATTGCAGAATGTGTGCTAAAGTAAAAAAATAAATATATTCACATTCAATTTTCCACCATACATATTATATTATCATTTCTCCCTTACTATTTCTCAAGCAACTGATCATCATTCAGGATAAGTAGATTGCCATTATTTATTTAAAAAAAACAACCTAACGCATACGGCGGAGGAGGGAGCGGAAAGGTAAACGTGAAAATTTTAGCTAAGGAAGTCCAATTTTCTTCCTTGGGCCGGTGGCAGTGATAATGATACTGCTGATATTAATGTGATGCATGATGAGGGGGTTGATAAGTTAGATTAGGCAAATAGCTTTATGGAAGGGGATGATCCTGTCCAAAAAAAATGTGCTGTATCGGCATTATTTATGTAATGTATATGTTTATCATATGAAATGGTAGGAGTACGTAAGTAATAGCACACTTAATCTTTGTGTTGTAGTATAATGAGTAAATTGGAAGGTGCAAAAAAGGGAAGAGATTTTGGAAGCATTATAAATAAGAAGACTACATTTTAGTGCAAATAAGTGATGATGATGATGGCGGCGGTAATTGTTATAATAGCAGTAATAAGACATAATGGACAAATAATGAGTTGCTGCTTCTTTTTCCCTTTTTATTTGTACAGAAACTGAGATATGAACCGACAGGGGTGTTTTTGTTTCAATCCTTCTTCCTTTTCAAGGAAAAGAAAAAATGAAACCTGGTAAATGCACTTAAAGTCTTATCAGTTGATTATGCTCCTCTGCCTTTCATATGATATGGTTGTAGAAAAAGTAGCTTAAAGGTTAGTGCAAAAAATTATGGAGGGTGTGTAAAGGCATATAGGTAGTATAGTAGGTACATTGTGCGGAGGCATATTTATGCTATTCATGTTTCAGTCCTCTTGAAAAAAAAATACACAAAGTGATAAATATTTTGTCAGAGTTCCAACAGCTTGAGCCCCCAGCTGGAACTAATACGATTGATAATTTTTATATGTCGCAATTGAATAATCGAATAGTCTTGGTGGTTACCTTACTTTGGATAATTCAATTCACGGAAATTTGTATCTATCGGGTTGCAAGAAATGAAAGGGATGAAACTGACAAGGGTCATGTGATGAATCGAAAATCATAATACATAAGTTTCGTAATTCACAGGGGCAACATGAAACAGTCTCACGGCCTTAATTGATACACGCTTTTGTTCATAACCTCGAGCTATTACTTCCTTATCCCAGAATATTTATTTGAAGAACATGTGTACAATTACTGTTCTCTATGAGCAGCTGAAAGGAGTTACCTAAATGATCTCATATGCATATTTCTTCCTGGATAAAATACACTGTTCTGCTCACGATGGTAGGCTATAGGAGTTCACGTCATCGCTGGTGGTAATTATGTTTGTCTTTTGCAAATTATACGTTAAAGACACGGAAAATCTAAGCATATTTGTGAAATTATGATGGCATCAAGTTTTCAACTTTCAACTATGCCCATTCATATTTTAAGTGTTCAGTTTTTTTTTGAAAAAAAAAAAAAACATTTTTTGTTCATAAACAAGCAGATAATATTTACTTTTTAAAAATCATTATGGCCAAATATGATATGTTGTTGCGTTAATATAATAGCGCCATAATGGACGTAATAGGAAGCGTTTAGGAAAATTGGATTGATTATAGGATCATACTAATGGACGCATGTGTGTGGTAAAATATGCGCATGCAGGTAGGTATTATTTACTTAACTTTGCCATACAAACTAGCTTACTGCAAATTTTCAAGGATGTACCTCCTCCACCAGCAGTTTATTTTCTCAAGCGCACATTCATTCGTTCATTTTTATCAAGTGGTTGACTTATCAAATGATCGATTTCGATTTGATTATTGTCAACAGTAAATCACAGATTTTTTTACAACAAAAATGAGTAATTTCACTTCTCAATTATTCCTTTATCTCATATCGTATGACATCATCGTGACTGAAGGGAAATAGGAACATGTTCATATTAAGTTCCGAATGTTCTCTGTACAATTAATTTCCCTCCAACCATCTTCCTCTCGCAGACAAGCAAGAATAAATAGCCAGTCTCTGTCTACGCATTAATTGTAGCAACTACACAAAAATTATTATTTGCTATGATTTTTTTTTCTCTCGTCTTAAAAAGGAAGAGGTTGAAATTCAGACAAACCCATTATCCTAATAGCTAATAACGTTATTACGATGATCGACTGACTAGTCTAAAAACAATCCATGATATGATATATGATATGAGAAAAAAAATATGAATGAATAGGTATATATTATATAGATATGCAGGTAAAAAAAATTGATATAATCATCATGATCATCATCGTCATTAAGTTTAATCAGCAACATCAAAATTAAACAGTGGTAGTTAGCGTCTTGGTGATAAACGTTTTTTCTTTTCTTTCTTTCTTTCATTTCATTTATAAATATCATTTCCCCTTAAAATATGTACGTTCGTTCACCAAGAAGCAATTCGTTCTTTTGGTCTGGTTGAAGAAATCATTGCTCAGCAGCAGGATTTTGTATTCCAATCTCATCAATTTCCCTCATGTATTTTCCGAAGAAAAAAGGAATTATTATTTACAAAAGGGAAATTATGATTAAATACCCGGGCTGGCGGCCTGGTTGGCGACGCGACGGCCCGATGAGCAATCCAATGCAATGCAATGCAGATGCCAATTGCCTGGCATATACTAGAAAAGGAATTATTTTATTTTAAAACCTTCTCCCAGTCGACTGACTGAGCAAATCCACCACTTAAGCAATAATTTTCTCAACACATCGTGGACAGGAATTAAGTAAGAAGAAAACAAGCCGACTTCATTTCAGCCTGCCTTAAAAAAATCATGCAGTCTTATATTTTCTGAAGCTCTTTTTTCTTCTTTCTTTCTCCCCATATCACATGTATTTATATAGTTTAACTACAGTTTTGAACCTTTTAACTTCTTCTTCTTCTTGCTCAATCTTAATCATCATCATCTGTAAATAATAATAACAGCATTTGGGAAATTGTTGGAGGAGTAGACAAGCCACCAAGCTCTCTTTCCCCATTGATTGCTGGTTCGTCGTCCACCCAATTCGTTGATTCATTTTCAGAGCTTTTCCTTTGCGATCATGTTGATGATGACGGGCTTTTTGCTTGCTTGAGGTTGCGTGCGTGCTTGTACTTTTCTGTTGATGTTCAAGTTTTTTTTTCACTATAATAATATGCCACATACATACATACATACATATAACTAACTATTCCATATCATATCCCCTATAATGAATTTAGTGAATAGCAAGAGAGTTTTGTAGTGGTTTTGATGGTGTTATAGTGATGGTGGTGGTGTGGTGGCTGCTTTTCCTTGTGCACTGTAGTGTGGTGTGTGTGCAGATAATTGCTGAGCAGTTTACAGGTAATTATTGTTAGTGCCAATGCTACTCATATTTGCCCTCTCCTTTTACTAACCACACAATGAATATTTACATGAAATGCTAGACAATCAATTATCATGATATGCACATAGATATACATACTTACTTACTGAGCGAGACTATGCAGAGGTTACAAAATACTTGTAAACTACTTTACTCAAAAAACGTTAAACAATAAAGTTGGTGAATAAAAATCCTTCTCTCACATTTTCCCCTCTCTCTCTCTCTCCCTCTCAGAGAGAACAGGGAAATCATGAGCAAAATTGTTAAGCCAAGTTAGCCATTATATGTTGTGAGCATTTAGCATAGTATCATCATCACCATCATATCATCATCATCTTCATCGACAGCACCACAAAAACTACACCTTTTCATATCGTATATTGACGTCGTCGTCATCATCCCCGTCATTCGACCATGACAAAACATGCACTTGCCATCAAGCTCAAAAAAACCATGCTCAAACTGGATCGAAAATCACACGATATATGCAGAAGAAAATTAAGTGAAGTAAGTTAAGTAAAATACGATAATTCCTACTCTCACTAAACTGCTTTTCTTCAAGTATAACATTTTGCACCAGATGCATCACCTCTGAAAAGCTCAAAGACGTCATAGAATATATCGCATCGACAGGAAGAAGAAATTTGTCGGCCCATGCCCTAATGGACTATTCCGCAATAAAAACCTTGTAATTACATTACTATATCAGAACAAGATCTAAAGAACAACGAGATTCTTCCAAAAATAAGAATAAAAATCGGCAATCGACATTGCTCAATAAGATTGCTAAAAAAATATATCTGCTTAACCTACGTATAAATCTGCATGCTCGTAAAATTTATTCAATCAATTAATTATCCGGAATTAATGCAAAGTAAACTCATCTGCTCATCAAAAGCACTCCGTGCTACACATTAAGACTCCCGTCCCTGCCTGCCTGCCTCAAGCAAAATCCAAGCGTAACACGGTAGCAGTCCGCTCATATCCCTTGTCTTTTTCTTGTACCAAATTAATAATCATCAAAAAGGTTTAGTTGAAGGAAAAAAAATGTGAGCATTTTATAATTATAGAAGAAAACACGATGAAGCTTACAAGTTCTAACGATTCCATTTTTTCTCCCTAATATAATTACAGATATAAGCTACCTTATGTATATAAAACAAAATTAAATCCGAGAGGAACAAAAAGAGCGCTTTGCTCCTCGCTAAATTGTTCGGAAGGAGGTGGTCATATAAAAAGTAAGAAACATTAGCCCTGCTAAATGGTTACCCTTTTTTATTGTAAAGTTAAGAAGTGAGTGAAATGGGTAAGCCCGGTAGCAATTGCAGACAGATGAAATGAGCAGGAGAAGACGGGGAAGAAAAAAAAACCTTTTTACTTCTTCCTTCCATTATTATTATTACTTTTGCCATTATTATTAGCTATTACTGGATTTTTTTTCCTTTTGTTTTTCATGATTCATGATGATTAGGAATATACTGGGACTGGTATGAGAAGTATGTACATTTAACATAACTAACTTGGGAAGTCTACTCACTCATTTAGGCACATATGCATAGCATGAGCGATTATTATTACAGATATGATTTAGGCTATATAGTATGATTAAAACCTGCCCGGTTCTCTCTTTCTCAACAAGTTCACCTCGCTCTCTCACTCACAGTCCGACGCTGTTTTTGTTTTGTTGTTATTGCAGAAAATATTACAAAGAAAACTGAAGGAAGACTGATGTGCATTTTAGTTGGACTGCAGGCATTTTCATATGCACTTTAATTATTATTAATCGCTCTGTTTGAGTGCGAGTGTGTGTGGTATACTCCAAGCATACTGACTGACTTAAAGAGGTGGAAAGGATATGATGATTGATATAGTAGGTAAATAAAACAAGCATAGATGAGGAGGCTCACCTCGAGCAAAACCTGTGATTAGAGTGGCGACAACCACTGTTAATTTAGGATTTATTAGGGGATATCTTTAGACGACTATCTTGGAAGGGAAAATTAAATGCAAGGAAAGGGGGATGATAAAATAAATTCAAGTTGAATCAAATACCAACGAGCAGAGCAGACTAGTTCAGATGAATGAATAGAAAGAGAGAGAGAGAGAGAGAGAGAAAACTGTTGCGTTGTGAGAGAATGGAGAGGAGGTTTGTGCATGCATGAGCAAATTAAAACTGGCTTTGGCTTGCATTTGCTTACCTCGATTTCATCAGGACTTTTATAGGTAAAAAACTGAGAGTTCCACCTTTCAATTAGAAGCTGAAACAACTTTGCGATTTAGTTGAAAAGACGTATGTAAAGAAGTTTCAATGCTGGAAAAAAATAGGAGGCATCATACGGATATGCCGTGATGTGATGAGGATGATAATAATGAGTAATCATAATAATCCTCATCAACCAACCCAGGAAAAAAAGTGTAGAATAAAAGGAATCAGTTTAGTATTCACGGCCACATGGAAGGATGGGAGTGGAGATGTGCCAGTTATAGTTTCGCTTGAACAAAGGGAAATCTGTCACTCATAAAGTTCAACAAATCTACTAAACTATGCCTTCATGTATGAGGTACGCCGCACAGATAGCTACTATGAAACAATGGGATGGAGGAGTAGTTACGATGATCCTTCTAGACATATGACATCAGACAAGCTATTTAGCTACTTCGTAAACTTTCCGTTCCCACCAAAAAACGAACTGTCTCATACACCTGAAGAAAAAAGAAGCCACAGAGCTTATTACATGATGTCATTGTCACTGTCATATAGTCATGTTCAGGTAGCAATTTCAAGAAACATCTCCGAACAACCACCAGTCAAAATGTCATTTGTAGTGACAAAAGCTTGTTAAAAATAAGAATTGTAATTTTGGATGAAGCTCTCCTGTTGAAGTGGAGTTGAAGGGATTATTTCCAAGTATGTAAACATTTGCATTAACGTAGCGTGTATTATGTATTCTCACACAATTATGATTGTCATCTGTGTGGTTGCGTAACAATAATATTTACAGTTTTCTTTCGATACATATGACACATCATTTGAGGCTTGCTTTACCACACACTGCAATTTGAAATGGTACTAGGTTTTTTCTTTCAAGTTATCCACGGTTTACATATCAGCTAATAAAATGTAAAAAAAAGGATAATAATTTTACTAGCTTTGCCTATATGAATTTCTGAGAAATGGTTTCTGACTCTGCCATGATGTCAAATGTGTCGAGGGCCATCATCATCATCATCAGAAGCTACTTCTGTCATTAAAATTATGAACGACAGTAGCAAAAAGTAATAACTTCCCTTGTCATTCTGCAGGTTTGCTTGTTTGCTCCTTGAGTATATTTAAAGCCGAGTAGTAAAATTGATCAATCACCTATTTCGGTCAGTGTCGAATGACAACCGTAAAATTCCTTTTTACATGATCCCTGAACAAGGAAAACGAAAGAGATGTGAGGGCTACTTATGCTTTTGAGGAATTGTTTAATTAAGTAACTGTTAACTCATTTAAGTGCTAATAAGGTGCTACTAGTTTTCAAAATTATGCTGAGGCGAGGGTGGTTTTAGCACTTGCGATGTTTTCAATCTCACATCTAAGTACGTACTGCAGGATTCACTTCAAGTTCACAAACTCTGTTTCTGTTGTGATGTGTTGATAATTAAATTACCATGAAAATGTACTTTTCTAACCTATTATAATTTGGCTTGTCGATTGTCGTTTAGGATTGGAACAACTGGTATGAGCTAATTTGAATGTAATGTAAAGTAACAGCTTCATCAAAAACGTACATCAACGATTCAACACTTGTCAATCAGGACAAATTAACGCTTTCTAAAAAAACATGGACATGGTCGATTTTCATCTTCAGTTTCAAATTGTGAAGGTGAGTGAGATTTTGAACAGGTAGTTGAGTTGGACTTCATTATACTCAGATGAAAACTGTTATGCAATAGACGAAAAAAAAGGGGGAAAACAAGATCGTGTGTCAAAAGTTGAAATGACAGGAGACAAACTGGGTAGGCTCCCATGGAAATAAAAGTGACTAAAAAAAGTACCAAAAAAATGGACAAGTACTTAAACATCTTCTGTCACAAAGTAACCCTAATCCACAATTCAATTCAGGAAATAAAATAGTTGCTTTTAAGTGATGCACACATTCCTCTTCCTGACACTATCTAACGCTTGCCTCTATTTCGTCATGGCACACTGTTTCCTTTTTTTCCATACCTAATTATAATAGAACCAATCCCAGCGTAAAGTGCTTACATTAGCAGCGGTAGAAAACTTTATAATTTTGTAACTAATTCAGTTATTGTATTTGTTTTAGCATTTAAAACAAAACTATAAAAATACCCACCATGTTTTGGTGGCTCATCCCTGAAAGCCAGTACTAATTGGACAAAAAATAATAATAATAATACCGTTTTAAATTCAGGTCAGAAAAATGGAGTGTGATATTACAAAATTAGAACAAATATAAGTATACAGCATCCATTTAAAAGCCTCCACACTTGCTTCCCTGAATTCATTAACATTTCTAGGAAATGCTGCTGAGACAAGCTCCGGAATCTGGATACGACAGTGGATCATCCTAAACCGACCAAATATAATGATGTGCTAATGAAGGGAAGCTTTTAAGTTTAATAGGAGCAGCATCATCAATCCTAATAATATGCGTAGTAACTTTATTAATCCTTCATTTGTATATACATCTATAACTTACACATGTTAGGGACTTATTATACAGTCTCCAAAACATTCTTAATTAGCTCTCCTAATACTCTACACACCATTCAAACATCGAAACAGTTTTTACACCTGGTCCAGTATAATGTCCTGTCTTTTTATATTTGTAGATAGTAAAATTCGGATGTGGATGGAATATATTCCTTCCATTTCATTAATAAAATTCTAAATTTACACAACAGTAAATCGAGTGGATTTTACATACAAGAAATGGATCCACTTTTTTGCTCAGTAAACTGAACTAAACTAGATTAAGCTACTTCTCTACAGCCACTTCGTTTTTTGTTTGTCAGCAATAATCGGGTTTGACGGGAGACGCATGCATGAATGAAATCGGAGAAGAAGTGAAGCTGACACAAAACACATTTATACCTAATCAGCCATCCCTTCAATTTTTTCTTCTTCTTTTCCCCACCTGACTCCCTCCTCAATCAGAGACATTGCTATTGCTTAAGCAAACAGGAATAAAAAATGAGCAAACAAAATGATTTAATGCTGCTTAAAATTCAAACTAATAAATGAATCCATCCAGTTCTCTCCACTCACTCATTCATCATCAAGCCTGAAGCTCTCATCGTGAAAGGGAGATTATCAATGAAGTCGTACTAGATACCTACTCGTCGTCCCGTCCGTCCGTCCGTAGTAAAAAAAAACTGGCCAACAGCCACTTTTTTATATGAATTATTTTATGCCCATTCTATTTTTTTATGAACTTCTCTCTCACTCTTACTTTTTTTCTTTCACACTCCATTTACTTCTATCATCATCATGATCATGATCATCAACAGAAAGAGCTTTTTACCTTCTTTACGAGCATTTTGTTCGGCCAGACCCTGCTTGTTCGGCCAAAGTATTACATTTCACTTTAAAAAAAATTACCCTCTTTGTCATCCCATTTTTTCCCCTTCCTTGTTCCCCGAGATGAATGAAAAGGAACACACTTTTATCCTTGGGGATTTGAAGTGAACCTGTAGCCAAAGTCAAACCCAAAAACCTCTGACCAGAAATATATAGCTCAACAACACAAACAAACAAGAGCAAAATGTCGGGTAAGACAGGTTAAGTAAGCAGAGGGAAAATACTCTGACAGATTGTCCTTTCATTCTTAACTTTTTTTAAGAAAAATAGCCGTACGTTGTCTACACACGTTAAAGATCATCTCCCCGATAAATATTCTCTGCTCTTTTTTAGTGTGAATCAACACACATGGACAGTGATACAAATACGTATAAAATGGATGGTAAATATATTATTAATCCGGGCATCTTCTTGCATTAGCATAGGATTGATGATTCCCTGCTTCCTCTATCAACCTCATCATCAAAGAAACTCTACACAAGAGTATCATCAACATCATCAGTATTAGTATCACTCTCATTTGTTTCATATAGTTTATTCCTTTCCAGTCGTATTAAACTGATCTGAGGAAAAGGCCGCCGACACAGAGTTAGTTTGAGAGGAGACAGAAAAAGTCCAAACCTGCTTTTTATATTCAGGGATGATTGCGAGTTTTCTCGTTTTTAGCACTCCTCTGCTGAATGATACTTTTTTTTTGTAACGCACACGGTCCACTCCAGTTGAGCCCATTGCAATTTAATGGAGAGTGAGAGAGTAGTAAAATATATTCAAAGCATTTATTCAAGTTGAATTGAGGCTTACGCCGGATCAACCTTCTTGGTTTTTTTAACGTTATTAGCTCAACTTTACTCAAATCTTTGGAGAAATCTGGTCGCGTTCTCTCTAGCCAGCTCTGCTCTCTGCTTACCTCTTCTATTAATGCTTTTTTTTATCAAGAATCGCAAGAGTGGACTAAAACACCTTTCATGTCATCAGCGCTACACATCCACATCAACATCTCTTACTCATTCACTGAGAAAACTTGAATCCGGTGCGATGGTGGTGGTGGTGCTGATGATGATACAATATACCTATTGTATATGTAACAGCGATCTACAGATATCTATATAAGCCCACAGGTAATATAAATCTACCGCGATATAATTTTGTATTATTGTGATGTGATACACAAATGATGATGGTCCATGTACATATTAGTCGGGAGATTTTACCTCCTCAATCTTTATTTCCATTATTATAGAAAGCAGAGAAAACAGAAATTGGTTAACAAGGAAACGATTTTCAATGATTCCATAATGACATTGTCGTGCATTATGTTGGCATTTTCTAATTTAGGCTTTTTTACAGATTAGGAAAGGCAACATTTTTTCATAAAATTTATAATTAAATTGGACATATAATTTAAAGAAATAAGCCATGGATAGTTTTACAGCACAAATTTCGGATTTGATGTCGGACTTTAAAAAAAGCTAGACACAAAACCATCAGAAAACGTTCCCTTGTAGGTTATTTTGTTTAAAGGAGAAGCCGCTCCAAGTGACAAATAATAAAAAACAAAGCGGACGAAATAAAGGTGAATGGGAACAAACAAGGAAAAAGTTATTCATTTCAGTAAAAAAAAGAATCCTTATCCTGCCCTTCACCACCAGACTGCACTTGACAGTCCTATTCCACGGACAGCGATGTAATAGCGCTGACCATACTTGCGTTTAGAACTATCCTGGGTAAAATTGGTCTACTAATACAGCCCTTGGTAATATGCGATAGAAAATGGATAGTAATGTCTTCAACCCTTTCTTCTATCACTTTGTCAGACCGTTTGCTGCAGCCGTTGCCGTTGTTTTTTCCTTCATGGTCCACCACACCCTGGATAAAAACACTTTGTTTTGGACTGATTTATTGAACAGATTTTGATTCTTGGTCATATACGAAGACAGATGGAAACAAGGAGATGTAACACTTTCATATATAGTGTATATACCTATTATCCTATGAGCATATTTACAAAAGAAACTGTCTTTGGTCCTGGTTTCTCCTTTTTATATTTTTTTCTCGTGTATTTAACAGACTCATTATTACTATTTAAGTACTTGCGTTTTTATTTTATGAAAAGGGAATGAACGCGACACACGGCCGAGGCGGAAAGGGGAAAACAACAACAGACGGGTTCAGATGGGAATATTCAAATTAAGAACATCAGCACTGCAGTCGTGGAAAATAGCTGGTACAACTCCTCCATAAGACAATGATGATGATGATATAATGAGTGCATCGTCATTATTGTAGAAATATACCTATTTAAATATGTTATCAAATGCATGCCTTGTCCTTCTTATTTCTTCAGGTTCGGGTACAAACTTGGAGGAGTTACATGCATGTTCACAGGGAGCTCATCTGAACTCATCCATTTTTTTCCTCTATGAATTATAACGAATGAGAGAAAATTACCCTTAAACTGCCCACTTATTATTATTAATTTAGTGTTTAGACCATTTCCATGTGTCACTCTTTTCCTGTGTAACGATTGCTCATCTAGTTACTTCCCTTCCTTTTGTTACTATACTACCGCATGATATGCTGATAGATCGGAAGAG
>JAQGAI010001910.1:0-13441 GCA_034696905.1 Lepidocyrtus violaceus
AGTCGCAATTTTCTACAGTCGTAATTTTCTACAGTCGTAAAATTCCACAGTCGGAACTTTCCCCAGTCGCATTTTTCACCAGTCGAAACTTTCACCAGTCGTATTTTTCCCCAGTCGGAAAAAGATCAATAGTCGGAAATTTCCACAGTCGGATTCCGCCTAGATCCGTGTCAACCTGGGATTCTCTGTCAATAGCAAATCAAGATCTACATCAAATTCCCTTTCCTTCTTCTTCTGTTGTTCTGTTAGTGCTTCCGACTCCTCCCCATTTTCATCACTGCTCATATTCTGAGACTTTGGAATGAGGAAAGCTTCAAGTAAGTAGTATTCATCGGGTTCTCCGAAAGGAACTCCGGCGTTTTTGGGGAGGAAGGTGTCCTACATTTAAGAAATCAGAGGAATAAGATACTTTTAACTAGAATCAAGTTTTTTTTTAGAATCAGAACTTTAAATTAAATGCTTAGATATGTATTTCTTCTCACCCTGCCCCCATTACCCCAAGTATATACGATATCCGTACTGTATGAATAGAGCTCAGCAGCCTTTTTACAATCTCCACTGTAATCAATCAACTCCTCAAACTTCTTATCGGGTTGTTCATCATTATTTGAACGCAAATCGTCAGTTTGCTGCTCCTGTCGTTGTGACCGTTGATTGTTTTGCTCATTTTGTTGGTTCATTTTTGGAAAGCATTTGTAGAGCACTAATCGATCCAGGTTTTTCAGTACTTTTTCATCCAAGGTTGAAGTTGAAAACTGAAAGTAGTTGAAAACATTCATGAAAACTGGGGAAAAAAGCTGTTTCACATTGCCCCAACTATACTAGTTTTTCTTACCCCAATTATATTATGCGTCTTTGGGAGCTCAGGTCCCTTCTGGAAGACGCAGAACGGCTCATTGGATGTATTGCTTACAGTAACCGTACTCGTCAGCCTCCAAACATCCAACCCAGTTTCCATTGGCGGAGTCATGCTTTCAGAAGCCACATTAGTCGAGGCCAATCGGGCTGATGGCGTTATCCGTGATCGTGTATTGTTTGGGGAAATTCTTCGCTGATTTGAAATCCGACTGCGAGGAATGAAGGATGAAGCTTGGGCTTGTTGTTGTGGCCCAAGCTGTGGGGATAAGTCCGGTTGAAGAATATGCGTGGGGAAGCTTCCTCTGTTGCTAAAATGGTAATCCAACACGTCATCCTCCCCGTAAGCCCACAGGATGTAAATTGTGTCGTCCTGCAAAATTTCATTAAAAATTCAAAATTCATTTAAGTTCTCTTCCAATTTTGTTTAGAATAAGAATTTTAAGAGCTTTTTGTTTTTTACATCAAATGGATAATCCTGTCGGTCGCATGTGTCCATATCCCTCACGAGACTGACACTCGTGTGAGTCTCATTTTCCCAGGCTTCCAGAACCTTCCAGTTTTGTTCGATGTCCTGAATCGGAAACCTGCTTTCCATCTTCGTATATCGATCCTTGTTTTTCAAAACAAAACATAAAAATGCACCAAATTTTACTAATTTCTAGCCCTAGTCCTAATCACAATTAATTTGATCATATAATGCCCCAATTTTAAATAAATTGTTTGCCTCTTACCGCTAAATAAGGCTTCCCTTTTTCATTAACTCCGGTGATAACCATGTCGGATTTTGCCATCATCCCCGTCTTCGAAAAGCCTAGCGCCACATACCCCAGCGTTTCCGCTGTTATGTTGAAGACAACGTCCGAATTTTTCGGGTCTGCAATCCATTCCAATACAAACTTCCCCTCTGGGTCTAGGTACTCTCGGTGGCTGTACGGATTTCCGGGAAATATCCGTTCCGATGTCACAGTCCAGATTATCAAGTATGTGCTTATCAGATGCAGCAAGTACATGTTTATGCCTGGTGAAACCATTTAATCCTTTACACTGACTAGTGATGACTGTAAAATTTGAAGTAAAGATGAACTTTAGTATCGAATGCTGACGCGGGCCACTTCTTCTTGGAACACTTTAATCTGAGATTACATAATGATTTAAAAAAAAATACCCAGTTGACTGAATTATGTAATGAAAACCTATTAGTACTATGTATTTAAATCGAACTTCCAGGTTCCAGGCACGATAAATAAACAACAATTGCAAACAACACATTCGTACAAAAATAGAATTTTATTTCTTGCCAAAATCATAAACCTTATCCATACAAACAATCTGATTCAAACATATTATTGCACTCATAAAAATGTTGTTAAAATTCTAGTAAAATTTACCAAACAACAACTCCAGGTCTAGTCTAGTAAAAAAAATAGAAAAATACTATACTATAATCACTTAATTAACTATTGGTATTGGTCCATTTCGACCAAACCAAACAACAGTATTTCAATTTGAAATACTTTGAGTCTACTTTGCCAGCAAAATGTGAACTATGTAGTTTAGGGACAGATTATATTCTAAGATTGTTCGTATTTCCCAATTCCCCATTAAAAACTAGTAGTAAAGTAATTACAATTAGTCGTACTCTTGTTTTTAAAAAATTATAAAAATTATATGAAGATACGGACAGATTGGAAATTCTGTTTTAATCAGTCACATTTTTTGTAAAGTAGAGTTATTGCATTGGTCAAATTAACTAACAATGGAACAAAGAGTGTTTATAGAAAACTCCAGGTTTGAGAAAGCATTGATAGTACTCAATACTCATTTATAACAAACGGTTAAAAAAAATTAGTCAAAATAACTTGCATATAAAAATTTTACTTAAAAGTAATTGTATTGTAACTCTACGGCTATTTTATGATTTTGTAATACATGGCATTCGAAAAGATTTTTAAAAAAATCCGTCGAAACTCAAACATGAGTTTCAGGAACAATGAGTATTTTGGTTGTGGAGTCATCACGCGTGACGAAATGAGTGGCCTTCGTTTCTCCCAGAGACAGAGGCGGAGAGCCAAGTCCGATCTCCACATTTGTTGTATTATTGTTAGGTGAGCTGGATGTTCTTCGAACCTCTTGTTTCTGGTTCTGGTTATGATGATGACCTTGAGCTCCACTCCTCCTCAGTTGCCGTTGCACATCAACCAGGTTTTGTTGTTGATGAAAGTTATGAAAATCTGGATAGCGGCCAGATGCACGTCCACCACCACCACCACCATGTTTCAATTCATACAACTGGTCCTCCGTCAGTTTTGAGCAGTTGGAGCCGGAATACGCCGAGTCCAGATCGGAGCCCACGGTAGTGGCCTCAGACAGGATTCCTTCGCTAGTGGAGTACTGGTCATTGTAATGACGCTGCTGGTTATTCTGATGAAATTGTCGACGCTTTCGAGCGGAACGGCGCTCCCTCACACTGAAATGGATTCGTTTTCCAGAGGAAGAAGAATGATTATAGTCTGTGGGGCTACCATTACCACTGTTTGCAATGGCCGCAGGAATGTTTCCAGTTGATGGAGACTTCCGGTATCTCAGGGGGAAGGAGCTTCCTTCCCGCTTAGAGCCCCCAACTGCTGCTGCAACAGCCCCACGAATCCCGCTGAGATATCCTTCTCGATAGATGGAACTCACACGGCGTCTTATGATCCCGCCGCCGGAATATGCGATGCTGTTGTTCTGCTTACTTTTCTTCTTCACTTCTCGGACGGTTCTTCGGGTAACCTGGTTCTTGCTGATGTTGTTGGCGTTATTGCCATTGTTGGAACTGCTATTTGCAGAAGGCTTTCCACTGCTCTTCATTTCCTCGTAGGAGTCATCAGACTCCGTTGCTTCTTCTGTCTGAGAAGCTAGCGCTTCTGAATCGTCATCTTGGCAAATGAAGTCTCCATCATCATCATCCTCCTCTTCTTCCATATTTTTCAAGTGTTTCCTTCTCATTCGAGTTGAAGAAGGGGCACTTAAAGGCATCATTAGCTTGTTCTTCTTATCTTTGTTGTAGCAGTAGAGGATGTAGACTCCGTCCTTGTTCTTCTTGTTTAACTTTGTCAAGTCGATTTCAGAAGATGAGGAGGAGGACGCCGGAGGACTGGTCTCGTCGATGCAGGCGTATTCTGATGACTGTTCGATTTTCTTTTTAGGCTCCGGTTTCTTAGCGGAGGATTTTCCGGAAGCATTTGTCTGCTTGCTGGAGGCTTCGCTGTTGTTGTTATTCTTTGCCAATTCTTGGAGTAATTTTGCAACTTGAGACATCTCGCTCATTGTTTTGCTATCGGAATTGGAGGAGGCTGTTTGGGAGGTTGTTGCTGGTAATTGCTGTTGTAGGGAGGGTTGATTTTGTTGTGAGGATGAAGTTGGTGTGGGTGGCAACGGTTTCTGATATGGTGCTAAACCAGGGGTTGATGACGGCATTAGTCTCCCTGGCGGAGGTGGATATCTGTATGCTGCTGCTCCTCCGCGGTTTGATCGAGGCGAAGTTTTGTTCCTGCTGTAGTGGAGCCTTCCCTGTTTCACGTAGGTGTAGAGGGCCAAAGCAAGGCCACAGATGAGTAGCATGATGCAACCTCCGCCAAGTCCGGTGGCAAACATTTTTTCATTGCATGTCATGGATCCCAGATCTTGAACAGTTTTGTTTGGATTCTTTGGTGATGATGAGTAGTCAAAGGGGAACTGGCCATCGTCGAGGATGGATGAAGGATGATCCTTCAAACCGACAACGCGGAGAGCAAGCTGGGAGTCAAAATCGTGTACTATGGCGCTTGCATTGTGGAGCTCGACGGGAGAACGTCTAAATCGCTTCCTGGTTCCTTCACATTCCATCTAGTTAAAAATAAAACACAAATTCTAAATTACCTACAGTAAATTTAAAAATTCAAAACGGCTTGTTTTTTTTGGCTTCTTACCAAGCAGTCCTGCAACTCCTGGCATGCATGAACTCTCGCAGTAACGATAAGCGGCTCGTTCACACGTTGCCCCCGAAAAAGGAATGCTTTGAAGGTGAAGTGATGAACCATATCATTCCTTGGGTCTCTTATTGGGTGCTCGTTAGCTATTACCTGCAAATACAACCACCATTAATTTTTATAAAATCAAGTAATTATTTAATTCAGTGAATTATTTCAAATCATTAGATTCATTTTAAATACGTACAATGTACTCGTCATTTCTACAGCCTTGAGCATCGACCAACGTAATCACTTCCGATGCCTGGTTGGGATCCAGATTCTCCAGGTTTTGTTTCATGTTGTCCCTCATCCTCCAAACTTTAACATCAGTTAACCTTGAATGCTTCCATCCTAAACGAACGTCACAAAAATATAATCAGAATATTTTATTAACCAATTAGACATTTAAATACAATAGCATCAGTAATATTAAAATAATTATTATTTACCATCAGTCCCACGAACAACACTACGGAGCTGCAGAGGTTCACCAAGCTGGACAACACCTCCGGAATTTACCCTCTTCACAAAGAGCCCATTCGTAGCTCCCGGATTCTGACGGAAGACTCCAACTTCGGCTACAAACTCTTGGATGCCCCCTTCCACAGTCGAGGAGGAGCGTCGGTTTTCCCTGGAATATGAATCAGTACTGATAAAACTGTATTGATTTATTGCTTCAATAGAACTGCAACAGTTCCACACTTTTTTAATCAGATCAACATATGAATATACTTACGTGGAATCTCCAGCAAAGCTGATGCTTTTCGTATCGGAAATGGTACTCTTCTGCGGAATGCACTTGATCGTGGTAACTTCGTCATCCGCCAATGCCAATATTGGAACCCGGGGGAAGACCATGGTTAAGCACATTGCATCTCCACATTGTTCCACTCCACATCCTCTCAGATCTGTAACTGACATGTGGTACGAGCTTCGGGAAGTTTCAACTGAGTCTAGTCTGCACTCTTCAGAACTTAATGGGTCCTGTGGCCGGTCTCGGATGTAGGGCAGATGGAAGCCACTCTTCATGTGGATTGTTGCACCGAAATATTCCTTTTGTCGGGTTTTGAAACATTTTATGTCAGAAAATACGAAATCTGAGAAGATAAAAAGGAGCAAATACTAATATAAATAAAAATGCATTTTAAGATAATTCTGACGTTAATTAATTAGATAAGCTTTGTAGTACCTGTAATGATGTTAGGGTCATCACCAGCAATCTCTGCTGAAATGGGATCCTCAACTTCCTCCACGAATGTAACTTTATCCCGTAATCTTTCGCGTCTCAGAGTGCCCCCAGCCCCGCCGGCCGCACCAGACAGTCTTTCTCTTGATGTTAAGGGTAACGTATCCCCAGTGGAAAACCGGGATGCCGTCGCCGCCACTCTTGCCCTGGGTGTAACCCTTGTCCTGGCTCGAATACCTACTTTTCCAGCGTCCCTTCCAGACTCCACTTTCAGTCTTCGTCCAATGTCATCAAGAAATTCGTCCTCGTCTGGAGGCGGAGCTGGGGGAAATATCTCGTCTGGAGGAGAAGGTGGTAGTATTGGTCGTCCACCACCTATTATAGGAACACTTGTTCCGGGCACTGGAGGTCCGATTGGAGTAGGACCGGGGCCTGGAGGCGTCACCACCACAACATCCGGTCTGGACGTTGAAGCAACAAATCCTCCACCACTACCTCCACTTCCACCGCTTCCACCATAAGATCCTCCGGATCCAGCAGGTACTCCTGCGGTAATGATGGAGGGTGATCCAGGCTTCCCATACGTGTAAATTGGGGGAGGAATATCACTCCCTGGAATGGAAACCACTTGGAAGCTTCCCAAACTATCTACTACAGACGACGATGCCAAAGATGAAGTTGATGGGGAATGGTAGCCACTATTTCGCTGCTTGTGTAATGGACCTCTCAACGTAAATCTGGAATCGGAAGAGCCTCCCCTGGTTGTCGAGAATGGTGAGCCCCTTTTCAAAATTCTCGCTTCGCCCCTCCTCCTCGAGCCCGACTCGATAATTTGCACTCCAGGTGAATCTGGCGATGATCTTTTCTGCTGCTGGTTTCCGTCCAACTCGGATAGCTCAGTGGAATTGGAGGAGTCCGCCGTTATATTGAAGAGCTTCAAGAAGTCCCGTGCAACCCTCTTTGATTCTGAAGATTGCGAGGGACCTATTACACCCGAACCTGAATCTTTTTTGAGTGGCCCACTGCTACTGAATCTGATCGAATGGGTTGAATTAGTATCACCTCCAACTGCATCGCTGCAGCTTGCCAAACCGATAACAACAATTGCAAACAGCAACTGCTGAGAAATCCAAGCAAGTCTCATTTTGCCCCAATTTTGAATTTTGAACTTTCACCGTTTTATTGGTTATTTTTTTTTTAAACATAAACGCTTCCAATTGTTTAGCCAAAATTGTAGCCCACAAAGTTCGCATTAACTGAAACGGCCACTTTCATCAATAATCTCATCATGAGCTTCCTTCCTCCAAGGGACTTTCTCAAACTATTTTAGGCAACTTTCAACTGTTTTCAAAGTTCTCCCCTCAAAAACTGATCAGGACTGTTCAGAGTCAGAATTTAAGGAAAAACTTGATAAATGGCACTTTTCACTACGGCTCCATCGTTAGCAATATTGATTTTCGAAGCAAAACTATTTAGCCCATGTCCGTCACCAGAAATTGAATGTCGTCATTATCAAAAATTATCAGCTCAATATTTTTTTTGCAACATAGGAATGAAAAAAATTAAAACCAAGTCAATCACGAAATCAGCGCGACAAGCGACAACGACAACTTTGTTCAGACTCCAATCACCGCAGTGAACTGAGTGCGTCCGGTTTTCTGACACAGAGATAATACCTCCAGATAACGTAAGAGCCAACTAAAGCATTAACACTACTGACCCAGTAAAAATAATGTTTCATTGAATATTATTACGCATAATAATACTGTTGAAACTGATACGTAGGAGGGACTTAACATTAGTGAACATGAAGATTTTAAATTACGTTTTTAAGTAGAAAGCATCTTTGAAAAAAAAAGGATGAGCAAGTTGGGATTGGGATGGACTGATATGATGAAAGCGGTATAAGCAGTGGTGAAGGTCTTTTAGTTTTGTCGTGCGCCTTTCTTTTCTATTATTGAAGATGGGCACATGCACATTCCATTGTGGTCATCCCATTGTTACGCCTATTGTTGATGGGCATGATACATATATCGAAACATGCATATGAGTAGTTACCGAAGACGTGTAATGGATACTTTAGCTTTGTTATGTCATGCCATAAGTCAGGTATTAAGGATCCCCGATGATGATGATGATTATCAAATGGGCCTATAATATGTTATTTGACTATCATAATCGTGGCATGACAGTGGAAGAAGGAATTGCAAGAGGGATGGATATGGGCATATGGATAGGGATGGAGCTGCATAGAGAAATCATCAGAGATGAGATGAGACAGAATAGAACCCATCTAAAAGCATCCTGACTTCATGTTCTATAATGTATCAACAACAATTTGACAAAAGTAAAGATGACACTTTTCACTTTACTTGTTGTCCAAAATGTAGACATGTGTTCGTACATATGTATATAAATACATTTTGGGGAGAACAAGATAACAGCAAGTAAAATCACTTTTCTTGCGTTACCCATATGAAACAGCATATAGCAGCAGCATAGCATGGGCATATTGGGTATTTTAGGCAGTGGGCATTTCTTTACGATACCTGAGCGAGTAGAAACTAGAAACGACATTGCATTCAATTTACAAGTCTCCCATGGACTGTAAATGTAAAAATTGGATTCTTGTCTTTATGGATTTATGAGGTTGTGGTAAAAGTGTTAAGGGAAAATGCATCCAAGCCAGTAGCTTTTCCTCTTTGAATAAAATAAATATACATACTTATGGCAATAAATAGTATATAGACATGTGGCCAACATTTGGCTTGGTCTCACACATCCAACTTTATACAAGGTTAGCCTAGGTCCATGTTCATAGAATCGCATTCCCAAAGCGCAAGAAGTCTCCCTACCTTCGAAATGAAATGAGGAAAGTTGAGAAAACACTTTCTATATTCCATACTTCCTCCGAGCAGCCAAACTCACCTTAAGTATATTAAGGGATTTGCCATTGATCACCAAATCTGATCTGCTTTGCTTTGCTTATAATAAAGGTAGAAATAACCAGATCTCGCCAGCAAAAGGGATTATAATGGAGAGAAGAAAAGGATTGAGGATCATGGATCATTTAAGATTTTGAATGGAGCAGTTTAAAATTTACCTTTAAGCATCCGAAGAAAATGCGATCTACGCATAATTACGTTTCACATAATATGATTTAAACGTTTTATCTTTGAGAGATTTTATGATGATGACTAGACGGACGGCAATGATGGTCATTAGATGATGGATGAATTTCTTTGACTTTGTCTTGTAAATATTTGGATCGGATTTGAAAAAGGATTGAAAGAAAAAAATGGTACATGCATGTACAAAACAAAAAGGGTAAAATGTTGAGTATGCCAAGGTCGAGTAGGTATGTTATGTTCCCAGACTGTTCCATCCGCTGTGGTTTTGCTAAATGAGCCTTCCTTTTTATCATAACTACCATCATGTCAATTTGTTGACAAAATTTAGCAGGACCCATGCAGTTTAAGTGAGTTGGGGAGCACGCGTGTGAACTAGGGCCACACGCAGTTTTCCAAACGAAAATGAAAAGAAAATTGGATCATTAGATGAGTTGGCAGTTTCCTATTCTCATAATCAGATTTCAGAAATCAAAGTGCTAAAGATAGTTAACGATATCACACATGATGTTTAGCGATCATTTAGTACTTGATTGAAATGGACAATCAATCATGTAAGTATTTTTTTTAAATTAAACGAGTCGTTTTCAAGGTTCTGTTGGACATCCGGGCAACATGAAACATATTCATTTCAAACATCCGGGCAAACTGGAGTTAATTTATTCTAATTGTGCTCATGATTTATTATAGCATTTTACAGCTTACATTTTAATACAGCATTTTACAAAATTTAGCACATTTAGCATGTAAGACAACCTCATTTTTTATTATCCTTGAGTGTTTCATGTTTGTTGTTTATCTGACCGATGAAACGAAATAAAAATTCCTTTAAAAGTTTTTCCTCTGGGGAGTTAAAAAATGCGAGGAATTACTCCACCAAATATCATTGCATTCCACTCTAACGTAGACTTTGAAGGTTAGCAAACGAATCACTCAAGGGATAAACTTAACTTACACCAGTCAAATAGTTAAATTCAAGGATAAGTGTATCCCGACAACTGGCTTCCGTCTCTATTCCGCATCTAAAAATCTCTACTTTCATAATCCATAAATGACTGCAAATGTTTTATATTTTATCTACTTATATTCATATTTCTTTAACTTCAAAATCAAATTTCCCTTTCTTTGATCAAATGTAAAAATAGTAAAATAAGCCGATAATCTTTTCCTCTTGTATTATATCGTACATAACAAAAACATTTTCAATTGAAAAGCCTCCTTTTCGGAAGGAATCATCGGCCAAACGTTCTTTGAGTAATGAATCCTATCAGACTTCCAGATGTATAACATAAATGTACACAAAGGGCTAACTATGGGCGCATGAATAGAAACAGAAAAGATCACAACATTTTCAATCCTCACTTTTATAACCTTGGGTTCAAAAAGGTTCAACAAAGATGGATAGGGATTTATTGTGACAGAGTTCCAGTCTCTTCCTTTACAGCGCAAGGGTAGGTAGGTCCTCAAAAAGGCGTTCTGGGGTCGACCGCCTCGATTATTATTGTCAAATTGCCTGAAACTGGTAAAATGCGCATCATCTCACGCAACGTTTGGCCACAGCAGTTAATGACATGTGATAAAAATGGGATTTTATTATTGAAATCGATAACTCGAGCAATTTAACCTGAGGTGGAAGTTTTTTTCTTACTATTTCCATCCACTTTGCGCATTCCAGTTGAAAGACTCTCAAGAGAGTTTTGGAATCTGGCTTGACCATGGGCATAGATGAAAACGAAAGGACATTGAAAATTAAGTGATGCATCAGCATTACAAAATATCGGAATGGAATGTTGAGGAAGGACTGACCCTTCTTAACACTTGTAGTATACCCATATTTTTAGTTTTCATTCATTTAACATATTTGCAGCTTTACTGGTGGAAACAACAACCATATTTATCTTTTCCCTTTCTTTATATATTTCATTGAACATTAAATTACACAAGGTAAAATTATCTATCTGACCCTGCTGAAAAATGCGGAACCTAGAATAATAGGCCATTTAAAAATATAAAAGTTTTTTATCTTTGGCATTTGAAAAAAATCTAGACGGAGGTTTTATGTTGTCCTAAATAATATGCCTGTTTTACAATTTGTACTACTAAAGATGTGAATGAAAATGTAGCCCGCTAAAATCCAAACATTCGTGACAAACTATTTTCCCTAACAAAAACAAGCCGTTTTTCTAAGGACAAGATTTTTACTATTCACGCCATGCATTTTGAGAAAAAAAAACAGTCATATTTGTCAATCAATATCGAATTCGAAATCCATATATTATTCATCTACTGTTCTTGGCTTGGAATCCATCACTTTTTCTTTATAAGTACAAGAAGCGTAGTAGCACTCACAAGAACAAATACTTTTATTTAAAGTTGGCCTCTTCGTTTAAAAACTGAGCTATGTAATCCAATAACCCGTTATTAAAAACCGTCATCTTGTTTTGTCAGTACATACAAGTAGCATGGGATTTGGATAGACCGATATATTTTACTCTTTGCACTATGGAAGGGTTAAACTTCAATTGCACTTCAGTCAAACACCTTTTCTGCACATGTCATGAAGAATTTGTTAGGAAAATGCTTTCATATCATTTTGATATCATAATATCCGTTTAAGACATGAATTAGAAAATTCCATTAGCGAAAAGTACCGCTTCCAGGATAAGAATTTTTTCGTACTTCGCCAGAATAAGGCTTTGGCCATGGTATGGGATGATGATGATGTGCATTGAGTAGAATATATGCCGATTTTCTGCAGGTATACAAGTGAAATAAGGTTAGTAAGTATAAAATCACACGTATCATGACATGACATTTTAAGCGATTGGTAGGGATTACTAACGACTTAAATGCGTTTGTTTCTTACAATATTGGTGGGGTTCATCATTTCTTTTGTTTTTATCAATTATCATTTTCATCCTTTTAGCAACTCAAGCCTTGTAAATCCACACGTTTGGTTTGCTCAGACTTATCAAAAAGCAGTCATGTCATAATAATCCATTCCACTAATGGACCTGTTATCAATCACAGATGAACAATGAGAAATGAGTTCTTTTACTTCGGGTTATACACCAAACCCACGTATAGGTAGGTAATAATTGTAAGTGTGTTTGCTATTGCTATACATGCATTCATGACTCTCACAAGGCGGAAAATTACTGGTTCTACGTACAAACGGATTTATTCAATTTTATTTCGGTAACATACGCATCACAATCAATCCATGTATACCAAGTAGAACAATATTGTATTCTGGCATATTCGAAACATATATCCCAAAAAATCTTTTGAGATGAGCGGAGCGTGGAGTAATTTAATTTAAAAGAGTAAGCCACGCAATACAGCCTAGTTGCCCGCTTACCTATAAGCTCGTATATGCAAATATTTGCCCAATCAAATTTTTAGCACAAGTGATAATCAATTCTAGTATTCTTTATGTAGGCTGGCCCTCATTGTTTTTACCAATTCACTCTTTTGAGTCACCCACGCATTTTCTAGATTCAAAGGATTATGGTTAATCACGCGGAAATACTTAAGTAACACATCCGTCAGCTTTTCAAACCTTCGTTCGATCTGACTTTTCTGTGCTGATCCCGATTTCTGTGACATGGTTTATGGCAAAAATATAAAAGGTCAAGCTGAATCCGTTGTGGAGTTGCATTTACGAAATAGAAACATGGCAAGCTAGCCATAATAATAATCAGTATCAGCCTCCTCCTAAAATTGAATAGGAAACTTTAACTACCCATTTTATATTCAAAGTTGACTTGGAAATACATGCATAAATTGGCATTGGTGGATAACCATGAAGATTTGATGAGTTATCTTGGTAGATAACACATATCATCTATGTTGAGTAGGTATGTTACACATCTTCTTTAGCATGATCACATAGTGTAACTTTTGTGAAAAAATCCCCTTCAAAATTTGATAAATGGTTAATAAACTCCCTGAAGAAAGGATGGGGTCCACTCTATGGAGTCCTCCATCAACTAGTTCCTCCCATACCTCACATACAGCGTCCAGTTGGGATACAGGCGAGAAAACCACAGATTGCACCAACAACAGTAGTCCATTGAATCCCAGCCCATCGAAAACTGAAAATCCTGAAAAGGATCACAACTTCAATCATTCGGAAACTTTACAAGCGACCGAGGATGTCTCGGAACGGGAGCGCTTTTTGACGCTTACTCAAGAGCAACTCATCGCTGAAGTATATCTCATCTCACCCCCATGTAAACTTTACAATGATTGAGTAAATTACTTACGCTCTTTGA